>JAODUE010000020.1:3249282-3266220 GCA_027564755.1 Amblyopsis hoosieri | reverse complement strand
GTGTTTACACACACACACAAACACACACACACACGCACTCACACTCACACACACACACACACACACACACGCACACACACACACACACACACACACACACACACACACAGCAAGCAAGCATTCTTATCACCATAGCATGCACCCCAGACTCCCCTAATCAAGACAAACTCCAGCCACCCCTCCACCCTTCACCAAAAGCACATTATCCTACCCTTCTCTTATTCCTGCCCCCCTACCCCCATGAGCTCCGCCCACTCAGCCCCCTGTGGCCAGCCAGGGCGATCAGGGTCCCGCTCTAATTGGTTTAGACATCATTTACTGGCCACTTGGTAATGCAGCATTTCAGCATCTGATAAAAATCATATCAAGTCTCAGCGACAGGCACCGCGGCTTGAAAGAGACTCTTTGTAATCACTTTGATAGCAGAGCTGGGGCCTGTGCTCGCTCTCTCACTCACTCCCTCTCTCACTCTCTCACTCCCTCTCTCACTCACTCCCTCTCTCACTCGCTCTCTCACTCGCTCCCAGTCCCTGTGTTTCTACACTACTGTTTTAACACACACACATACATACATTATTTAAAAATGTATAACATGTACATTACATTTTCTTCAAATGTAACCTTTTGTTTTATTCATTGTGTTTTATATAATAAAACAACAACAAACATGCAATGTATGGTTATTTGCCTACGAAAGTTGTTTTTTATAGCCCTAACTTTAAAAAATACTCAAATTTGTTTCTCTTTTCAAATACAGTGAAATCCAAAGAGAGATAATTACAGTACATTGCAGTTTATTACAGCTTTCCATAACTGAGTTTAATACTGTAAACTATTGTGGGTAAAAAAGCATTTCAGTGTGTTTGACTGAGTTGAGACAAATCAAGGTTTTAAGCAATTAAATGTTTATTTTGAGAAAAAGTGATTTATTAAAAAAAAAAAATCCTTTACATGATTTGTTAGCTAGGACATATATTTAAATTTTACAGTAGAATATCAAAAATATATTTTGTCCCTTATCTTAAGAATCAGGGACTGCTACTTTGTGACATGTGTTGAGACGTGGTGTCTCAGAGTTATTATTAAAACTTGGCTGGGGAACAAAAAGGCAGAAATAAAGGGAGAGAGATTTGTGAATGCATTTGTGTCACAGATTTGTGTGAATTGTGTGTTTTTTTTCCCACACTTTCAAAGGGCCGTACGGGACATTATACATAATAGGGATATTCACAGGTGTGTTCTTACCACATCCTCCCACGTGTGCTGTATCACCTTTTATTCATTTGAATTCCAGTTGTGTTTGTTTCATTTAATATCATTATCTGAGAGTAGTGAGTTGAACATGCATGCATTGCATCTCAATTTAGAATAACAAATCATCACATGCCATAATCAGATATTATTTCATCACTAATTTGTATCTTCAGTAATTGTGCATACGGTAAGTACATTTGTGCACAATGTTAACACATGCAGTAAATTATTTCTCCATTGAGTTTGTATTCTGAGTTTGCAAAACTCCTCAAGTTTAACAGCTTAATACAACTGGCTATTGATAATTGGAGTGGTGCATAATGATATGATCTTCTGGTTTAATTGTGTGTGAAAGGAGTTTTCTTCCAGACCTATGACAGCGGAAAGGAGGATTATGGGCCAGCTAATCTGATGATAACACATATAACTGCTTAGCTCACAGATTGTAGGTGTGTATATACGGTAGGCTAATAACATATATGGATTTTTATTGAAACATTGGTTGATTTTTGGTCAGACACAGCACTAAATGCACGGTGGGGGAATTGCACTGCCTGGCCTTTAATATTAAATATAGTTTAATTTACATAAAAACTATTAAATATCAAAATGTTTACTTTAATTACATAAAACCTATTAAATATCAAAATGTTTACTTTGCACAGAGATATATCAAGAGAGAGAGACAGAGAGAGAGATAGAAACAGGGCAGAATTAGGCCAATATCCATAAAAAATTCAAAAAAGAGCAATTCAGTTTTGGAAACACTTAAAATACAGTGACCCACTCTCATACCGTTATCAAGCCCTGCATTACCAAGAGTTGAGAAATAATAGAGTCCCCTCGTCCAACTGGTTCTGGGACTTCACAAGCATATTCGACTAACACACTAAAGCCTCAGGACCAGAACATCCAAACAATTAGAATTAACCAAACTACAAAACAACTAAGCCCTACATATTACCTATTGGAAAACACAAACACAAGCATAAAGAAAATTGGGCTATCGGGCCCTAAATTGACAGTACACCATGGCAAACTAACTGACCGTGGTGACTGATCCACACAGCAGAAATACATTGACAAAGTACAGGCTCAGCGAGCACAGCCTTGCTATTGAGAAGGGTAGACACAGGAAAACCTGGCTCCCAGTAGAGGAAAGGCTGTGCAACCACTGCACATCAGCTGAACAAGAGACAGAGCTGCACCTCCTTTTAAAATGTGAGAAATACCAATCAATCAGAGAGAGTCACTTCCCAAAATTTTAACTGATAGTTTAGGGCTTTGAGGACCGCCCTGATGACGAAAAGCTGTCAGTCATTCCAGGGAAGGACACGGGAAGTTGTGCGTTGGCCTGCCACAAGATGAGGGACAGTGCCTGACATATGTACCAATATGTACCAATACCAATATGTACAGTATCTGATATTTTATTGTATTTATTTTCCTTGGTATTGATTAAAATCAATACCTTTGTTTAATGTACCTATTATAGAGAGAGAGAGAGAGAGAAAGAGAGAGAGAGAGAGAGTATGTAAATCCCCATTAAGAGCCAGTGTATTTCATGATACTTTCATAGAGGCAATTACGAGGTCTCTTAACAAAGATAGCTATAAGTTTACACAATTTGCTTTGGGTTTTATGAGCTGCACTAAATCTGGATTTTATCAGGGTCAGGAGAATCCCTGTGCTCTCTCTACATATCACATATTACGATCAGTGGATTCCCCGTCAATAGTGGGACATCACCCTACTCTTCCTACATGCATGACCACACAAAGGAAGAAGGCCACTAAAGAGCCTATCTTAACGCTAAACAGAGGTCTCCATACAGCCGCTCGGATATCTAGACAGGTGATCAGACTGTGATCAAAGGCTTGACGGGACTTCCAAGGAGACTCTTTCTTTAAAAACTACAACACTGATTGCACTAATTACCAACTGCCAAGTACCATTTAAACAAGACAAGCACTTGCTTCTCCACTTTGAAGTCTCAAGGAATAATCTCAGCTTTATCAAGTTTGTGTTTTCTGCCGCCAGCGGCAAATACTCAAAATAATTCCTGATAGATACCATCCAGTGACTTATCCAATGTTTTCTATATAATACATGTAAGCATTTTGTTTTATTGGTTTATATAATAATAAATCATTGAGTTATCATAACTGCTTGAAAACCGAAGCCAATTCTTTGGATATAACTTCAAAGAACATAATTTGGATATCCCCCCAAATCATCATACATGCCTATGGGAGGCCAATATTGCCTGCTGCTAGCTTCAATTCTCAAGTTTCCATATTGCAAACTAAAGTTGAACTATGATGATATTACAAAGAAAACACAAATTGAAGACGTTGGATTACAAATGCACTTTTAACCTGCGCTGTTTGGGGTAGCTGCACAGATATGATAATACTGACAAATAAATTGACTACAGCACGAAATAATGGCAAGGATGTATAGCTGACCATCGGAACTTTATCTTGGTTCAATGTCAGTCAGTAAATTGCAATTAAGCAAGCAATATATCCTTTGCCCACTTTCACCCACTAATTAGACAGTGCCGTCTCTTTGCATACGCCAAGCTTTAGTCAAGTCCCATGTAGCAAATGTCCACAAACCGCCACATAGAATTCTTGACCCAGATTACTTGTGTATTTCTGCTGGGAGATCCAGCGGTTATCTGGGTCTAAGCAACAGAGTGGAACGAGTGAAGGCCTTCGTGCAAAGCGCTGACTCCAGTGTCGTCCGAGGTTAACCGACATGTCTGTGTATTGTTTGCATGCACTTAGAGCAGCCACCATAATGCTGAAGGGAAGGCAGGGAGGGGCGATTCTGAGGGAAAGCCATTAGTACTCATTCTGAAAAGTGCCTGCTAAATTAAAGGCAGACGTGTATCTTGTAAAGAGGAAAGATTTGGAAATAAATAGGTGGTTTTCCTGACCATTCCAAAGTAAATAAGTTAGAAAACTGTTTCCATCTTTGCAACTCAATTGTCTGGGTCCTATTTACACCATGAGCTATTTAGCCATCTTCTCTAGCACATCCATGGCCATATGCACAGCTGAAAGGTATTGCACCTAGGAGAAAAACCTTGAGCGGGGCCAAATCTCGTTGAGTTAAAACAACACAGAAAGGATTAACAATGCATGTGGCTATGTGGTTAAATGCCGAACCTCTAACTTGATAGATTTAACAACTTAATAATGTGTACCAAAGGCCAAAAGTGGAGCTCCCATTATGGTGGGGCCAGAGGAAAATACAATCTGTTCACAGCCCTGTTTCAGGACTGGAAACCATTTGAGAAACCAAATAACACGCTAAGTGTTTTATATTGGTTAGATTCGTTTTAAAGAGCCATTGGAAATCAGATCATGTGGCAAAGGCAGACAGAGTAATTGCATATTAATCCCATCTAATACAGCTCAAAACAGTGCATTGAAGCAATTATATCACAGTGCTGCAGCTCACACAGTACCTCCTGCATCAAGAAACGCTGGAACATTCCCAAGGCCTTGCACCAAAACTTGAATGAAACTGCAATAGGAAACTGAGTGAGATAACATTCTGCATCGTGATTTGGACACTATATATAGGATTTATATGGGAGACGCCAGAGCCATGGAAAGAACAGAGTTATGCCATCTCCGTTCACTCCAATGGACCGTTTTTTCACAGCAATGGCGTATCATAGAGCCTCAAAATAGTTCCCGGAAGTTAGCGTAAATACTCAAAGAACCCTATACGTTTTATTTTAAATGTAAATCAGTGCATTTATTGACTACTAATTACCAAAAAATTATGTTATATATCTGTATACAGTATATATATTCAAACTGCCAACCAAGCACTTCCGGGAACTATTGTGCTATAGGTTTATCCTCTCCATGAGCCATGTGACTGTTGACAATTTTGAACTTCCGTTTAACGGAATGGCTCTGACGCATATACTTCCATGTGGTAGTGTGGACAATTGATAAGCCGTAGCCTTGACAACGGTCAAGTGCAGCCTCTTGGCGTTGTCACCGCACCACGATGTGGCGGCCGTGGCTGAGCCAACATTGACCTGATCCAGACCCACGGAGCACGCCATGCACGCCCACACACCCACCCAGAACACCCGCTCTGCTGCCACAGGGGATTAACTTCAGGCCAATAACACGCAATTAGATTTATCACCCCCATCCGCCCCCCTTGACTGCCACCACCCAACCACCCTTAAGCCTATTAGGCCACAGCTGAGCAGTCAGTGATCCTGCTTTAGCTGAATTTAATTGTGTTTCTTATGCCCAATGGGCTGTGTGCTCCAGGATTTGGGGCCCTGCAGGAGTGTAAGAGGTCCTCTTGTCAAGCCCAAATAGCTGGGGAGAAATGCGCTGCCCAGTGGGTTATGATCAAAAGTTGAGGCGATCCCCCGCCCCTAAGGGCAGCGATTCGCTGGGTGTCCGGTCCTTGCCCGGTAGAGGTGACGGAGAAGTGTTCAACCTGCTAAGAGAAACTGACACCGTCCTTAATCGCGTAACATTGTGTGGCGCTCCTTTCACCCCCGCACTAATCCTGTTATGCGGAAATAAAGACATATAACCGCAAAACCCCTTCCGCTGCTCAATCGCAGGCCCCTTTCGCCCCTTTGTGCCCGGGGCATTCATGCAGCGTTGTTGATTGAGTGGCTCCCCTGCTGAATCGAGAAGAAAACGATGGTGGCGCTGGCCTACATACTTGAGCTCACCTCCGCAGTGAATTCATCGCGCATGGATCGCAGAACATTTAGCGCATTGCACTTTTGAGATTCATGCTAGCATTGTTGTTTTGTTATAAACACAGTGGATGAATTACAGATATACAGTAGTAAGTCATTCCCGAGGACACTTGTTTAATTCGAATTCAAATCAAAACATTTCAATGCCATAGGGTGCTCCCTCAGAAGCTCCGCCCCACACATTGGAAACACACTGTGAAGGCTAGAATATCATTGTTGTGTTGCGTGCACCACTTTGTTCATGTTCCTATATATGAAGCCAGGGCTGTGTAGAAACACCTGATTATTTTTCCAGCACACACAGAGAATGGTTAGCTAGTGGACTGCGAGGAGATATTTGGTGAATTTGACAAAAAGTGTATTAGCTTACAATCACTTACTATACCTTTAATAAGTTAAGATATAAAAGTTAAAGTGATTTGAGCAGACTTTTCTCAACGGCTGATGATAGATGTGTTGTGAATAGTTGTGAATAGCATGAGCCATAGTATATCACTGTAAGCCCAGTCATAATAGAGACCTTTAGGTTGTACACCTGCTTGTAACTTTATCACACAAATGGCAGGCCAGTAATGGTAGCAGGAATCATTTACGATTGAATACCAAGGCTCCAGGAAAGATGGTTATGTTCTGCTAGACAAAACCCCCAGACACCCATTCTTCTGATCATATTATTATGGAGTCTAATCTCATTGACTCCTCTGTACCTTGGTGAATTGAAAGCTTTCCCTCCCTCCTCTCTAATCCCCTCTTCCGCGGTCTCTGTTCACTTACATAATGCGATGTGTAACTATGATACATACACGCGAGCTGACTAATGGGGAACCGTACCTGCTTGTCAGACGAATGCATTACCTTTGCCACAAGAACGAATCCATGGGCTTAAGTCATCCATCACATCCTCCATCCATGCAGAACTCTCAGCGGCAACATCTCGACGGGGACCAGCAGAGGAGGGGAGAAAGAAACTTGTTAGCGTTGAGACCCAGGAGCCTCAGGTGTACAACGACGTGCATTCTATACCTCTTACTTGCCCTGCCTTCGAGTATGAAAACAAGATCACTAAGTGCACTAGGTATCCTTATTTCCCAAGGGCCTGTGAACTGAGTGAACATTCGTAATTCTACATACAGCACGTGATACTTATCCCGGTATACCCAACGAATTACTGCCATTAAAAGCAGATTGCTGTGACCATAATAAGACAGCAAGTAGGCTACTCTGAGACACATTTGAGCCTCACGCAATGCAATCAGAGCAAAAACAAACAAGTAATAAAAAAAAAAAACTCTCTTTGATTTGAAACAGGTCTTGATGACTGAGCAAATAAATCTCAACATTTTTATATGTTTAGCTTTTTTTAGGGTGGGGCTGGGGTCGATTAGTAAGAACATCTCTCTGTCCTGTTATTCTACGTCTGGTCTGAGAAGGGAAGGTGTGGTCTGGGAATAAAGGAGGGCAAGTAATCTTCAGGTTCATGCTGAAAACATAAATTGGCATGGCCCCTGTGACACCCGTCAGGCTGAGCTGTGCCGCCCTGTGTGAGTCCGCTTCATTAAACACACAGAGCGAGGCCTCTGAAGAGATGTTTGTGCAGCCTCCGTGGCTCCACCGCACAGCGAGCGCTGCCCCCCCGCCATAGCCGCCTGGCGCAGCTATAATTAGCTACGCACCCCCGATTCATAATGGGGCGCGCCATACAAGTCTGCATTAGCTTGTATGTACGCCTGTGTGTGTGTGTGTGTGTGTGTGTTTGGAATAGGCCGTTGAAGAAGTGTTATACTCGAGACTCTTTATTATTGAGGGTTAGAGTAGGTCATAGGTCAGTCATTCTGGAGAAAGCTTGGTGATATTTGAACTTGAGCAAAACAAACACACACACACACACACACACACACACACACACACACGATATTGTTTTGTGGGCGGTCTGCACCACTTTGTTTGTGTTCTTATTTATATAGCCAGGGCTGTGTAAAAGTATTTTTTCGGTAAGATAGGGGATATTTGTGAATTTGATCAAAAGCATATAACCTTACAATCGCTTACTATACCTTTAAGCACTGTTGTCAGGCAAAACGCAGAGAGTCCCATACATTTTCAGGGTCATTGCCACTTGCCACTGGATGGACTACTTCAAACGTCTGTGTGCGAGGGATTGGAGTCCAAGCACAGCTTGGTGTTCAGTGAAATGCTAGCTCAGAAATTATTCAAAGATCCCTTATGAGTTTGATTTGTCGTCACAGCCATTACAATGAAAATATACCTCCAAGTACAACAACAGTTGAAGGTAAATGCAACAACTATTTCTACGGTTTGGCAAAAGAGCTGTGTGCACATTATCGGTTGCATCTGCTTTGAACAAAATCAATTAAAACACGGTTACGCTATATGACCCTAGAAACCAACCATAACTGAGCTGTGCATGAAAGGACTGAGGCTGCTAGTCACGGCCCTCAACTGCTACAAGGATAATAGTCAGCGATATTGAATAAGGGGACGTGAAAATAATATGAAGCACGCAAGCCAGAGGAATCCACGCTGCCTTATAAGGATTTAAATAGTTGGATGAGGGCGAAAGGTTAGTGAGGACACAAAATGGTGGACAGGGCTATACTGTAGCTTGAATAAGTGTTTATTTTTTATATATTATACTAAATATTAATAATAATAAAAAGGATGAATATGTAGCTCAGATATTACACTTTGTTCAGCTTCTGCATCCAGTGTAAGACTCAACAAAGCAGCTGTCTATCTATTTCAATTCATATATTTAAACAAAATGTCCTTTTCCATAGGGACGTTTTGTTGATAGTGTAATCTTTTCTTGCATCGTGGTGGATTCCTTTGAACATAAATGACCTTTTATTGAGCATCACCACTATGCAAAATGAATGTTCTATGGTATACTGTATTTGACAGCCAGATCCATTAATAAATGACATGGCTGTAATCTTCACTGTGCTAATGTCCATCAAGTAAAATGGACCATCATATTTGTGTAACTCAACCTCGGAATTATGCTACATGCAACAGAAGCTAAATGTATGCACCACCATAGGCTCCACATATTTCGTTGTGTCTGCTAGCAATTAGCGTATAGGTTTGTGCTACTCCATTGTTTGGTTTGCTGGCCTCTCAAAAAGATAATGAGCCATAATCACTGAGTGACGTGATAATTGTAAAGGTGTACGGTGGCATGGCAATCCACGCAATTACCCTTCTTTTGACATCAATGCTCTCATTAAATGATGTCATTGAAAAATTATGCATTGAAACATGACTGCACACACGCGCACACACACGCACACACACACACACACATGCACGCATACACACACACACACACACACACAAGCTGATGCACACCAGCTTGTGCACAAACGTGCTCTTTCTTTCTTTTCATGTTGGCACAAAAATATCTGGTAGTTAAACATTCTTCTGCCCATATGCATTCATAATGAAAGAAATCTGTTTACAGCGTTAATAAAGAACATTGCAGAATATTTTGGCATGTAAACATCTTAGCAACTTCAACAGCAGCATCTTAGCAGCAATGCAGACTGCAATATTGATATCTGTTTTCACTTATAGTCTACTTTTACAAGGTGCCTGTGCAAAGCATACCAAAGTATTCATTTATTATGTGTTTAAAGCTACTTGGTTTTCCATCACTAATTACGTATGTTGTAAAAATGTGTCAAGCAAATAGCTTGTTATAGATTTATGGAATAGAACTTTATGGCTTGTATATTCACACAAAACAAAGTTTAGCCAAACGCACTGTAATACAAATGAGCCATGAAGATGTTGGGATACCTCTATTTTCTATTGTCCCTGAAACACATGTCTAAATAATTTGATCCTATTCACTGATGTGCTGTTTGTTACAGACAAACTTTCTCACAAGAGCATTCTGTTTGCTCCTTACTTTCTTACCCTTTCATGACCGCTATCTCTCTCTCTCTCGCTCTCTCTCTCTCTCTCTCTCTCTCTCTCTCTCTCTTTCTCTCTAAAACACATATTTAGAAAAGCACACAATGCACATCTCACACTGAGCAATGGCGATCCTGCCCTCACAAACGAACCACAAGCAAAATGCCACAATCATAAATAAACGCAAGGATTTGTAAGGATGACTTTTGCAATTAGGCCTGGAAAAAGGAAAATATACTGCTGAGAACATTTTAATAAGCCTCTTTGAAGCAGCTGGACCTTCCATAAGGTGTATCCCAACAACGGTTCATCACAAGACCGGTGTGAGATATGTCCCTGTGTCCAGGGCGGCTTAGCAAAGAGCAAAGAGCCCGGTGGGCGTCATAAAACCTGAAGGCAATTAAAACTGGTTATTTTTCACCTCCGCTCCTAGATTCTGTAGCAATTAATCTGCCCAATTTGATTACGAACGGCACAAATTAAACAATAAAGAGCTGTCTAATGAGGGATTAATTATGGAAAGCAGGAGGGGTGTGGGGCCGAGGCGGCAGCAATACGTCAGTGTCTGTGGTAGACAGCAGAGAGCCATAAGCAAGACAAAGAGGCTTTTCGCCCATGTGGTCCCGGGCTGATAGGAACCCCCTCATCACAGATCAGCAGATCCACAGCCCCATGCAGCCCATAAACGTAATTGAAAGTGCCAAAATCAATAGCGTTGACAGGCCTTAATTAAATTAAATGTGTCTCTGGGGCACAAGCGTTTGGGTGCCTCTGTCTCAATGAGCGACCTCACTATATATGGTGCAGAGCAGAGCCATGTAAAGAGATAGTTGCGTCATCTCCGTTCACTCCAGTGGACAGTTTTTTCACAGCAACGGAGCCTCAAAATAGTTCCCGGAAGTTAGCGTAAATACTAAAAGTACACTATAACTTCTATTATAAATGTATCTTGGTGCATTTATTGACTAATTACATAAATTAAGTTATATATCTGTATATATATATATCTGTAAATTGCCCACCAAGCACTTCCTTGAACTATTTTGCCATGAACCATGTGACCGTTGAAAATGTCAAACTTCCGTTGGAGTAACTCTATATGTCCATGGCTCTGGTGCAGGGGAGCCATGGTCGTATATGAAGTGTATAGGGTTTTTACGGTATGTGTGTTTGAATGACGGTTACTGACCCTGGTGGTAGAGTCCACATCTCTATACTCCTCTGGCTCCTACGCAGTCAACCGCAGGGTGGAATTTCTATTGTTTAGGTGGTGCCATAACAACTCACGGAGCTTACCTTTAAAGTTACATGACAAGATACTGTATTGTGGAAACACTGTTAAAATGTCACATATAGGTCAATAGGACAAAACCAACTAATAATAATAATAATAATACATATATATATATATGTGCAGTACAATGAAAAGCTAGCAGACTCTGGCTCACTGAACTTGACAAACAGTGAATTGGATTAGAATTGTTGACTTGTCCTTTAACTGCAATTATCTGTCTGATTTCATCATCATGCCCTTATATAGAGTATAGCCTATATGTAAAGATATTACAATAATGCTTATTTCAGCCATCAAACTGGCAAAATCGTTAGGCCTGGACCCTATGGAAAGAAATACATTCCATTTAAAAAATTATGAGCAACACGAAGCGTGGTATATGCATGCCGATCAAGTTATTTAAAAAAATCTGTAGCTCACATTGCTTCACATTGGTAAAACTGAACTTTGGTTCAGATGAGAGCAGCAATATATGAATTGCTACTGTACCTCCAGCCGCAACCTGTTCTCGTCTTGTGGGAATGAATTATACATAACTGCTGTCCTCTGCTGTGTGCGTGGGTCCTCTGACTAGAGACTCAGCGTATGTCCACTGCGTTTATGCTCATGCTTCTGCCAGTCACGGTGATGAGACATGGACTGGCAAAGGACTTAACCTGTAGAAGAGCACAGTTCTTCATCATTTAAGTCTTGTTCCCTGTTCCCACGTAAAGGAGGAGGGTAGCTATATAGTCACAGAGGGGTCACTCTCAGGGTTTTTCTTGGTGGGGGTGTGGGGGGTTGTCCTGCTACAGGACAGCAGTGTAGCTAGGGATGGCAGTGCAATGCGATGCTCAACCCCCTCCCCCCCTGGATAAACTTGGGTTGTTTTGAGACTGTTGAGTCTTGAGAGATTAGAGTGGAGCCAAGTATGTTACACTGTGATCTGAGATATAGGGTGCAATGTGCCCAGGCAGTGGTTGTTGTTTTTTTTGCTTTTGCTTTTCCTTGCCCAGATCTAAACGAGTGAAGGAACAGTCCAAAATGTTAAAGACTTATGTAGTGTCACTACAAGAGAAAAGCAAAAGAAAATTGAATGTTTGTACATATTTATATGATGTATGATGTATATATGGTAACTTGTTAAATTAGTTATAATTATTATGCAGTATAAACACACACAGGAATTAATTGTTCTAAATAGGATTCGGTCTATACAAGTCAATGTTGATGACAATAAAGAGTGATTTAATTTAGGCCATATTGCGGGGAGCTACCATGAAATAAAGAAATCAACATTTAAAACTGATAAAATGCATTTAAATGTGTTTTGTGTCAATATTAATATGTTTTCAATGGCACTTTGTTAAAGCAAAGAACACATTCTATAGATTTTAAATATTTTAGGGCCTACAATTGTTCTGAATATTTATAGACAAATTATCCAAAAGTACATTCAATGTAGACTATTAATAGTTACATATTATGAAAACCTAACAAAGTTACCCACAGCATAACATTTAAAGTATTATTATTAGGAATAACAATAACATGGGTATTGTTAGTGTTGTTGCTGTTTGAGTTTGATAAACTGGCATTGTTTAGTAGCCTAAAATAATGTATTATAGATGTTTGTGTCCTATTGAAGACTAGATATGCTTTAATTACTTGAACAATTTGTTCAGTGTTTGAAAATATAGAGTATTTTGATGAGCCACTTAATTAGACATTTATGCATCTATTCATTCCTCTCACTAATATAGACATGATTTGTTTATAAAACGATTGCTAGTTGCTCTTTAGGTATTTAATTTACGAATCTATTTAGTTTCAAATCAACAATCACATGGTGACTTATCATCAAACAAAACTCCATGATTTGTCACTGATAAATCAATTCATTTGGATGACCTATATCATATTAGCCAAGCCAGTGATTTGCAAATGATTTTCGCTTACTGTTTAATGGAGTGAAATAAAAATGAGAGTAATAATTCAGTTTTCTACCAATAGGCTCCCTCTCATAATTGAGATGTCTTTGAAAGATGAAATGTTGTAAATTTAAACCCGCAATCAAATTGTAACAGAGGATATATGGCACCAGACGTTATAGGAGCTGGTGTGATATTTTACACACAAATTATTAGATTTTTAAAATATCCAGAGGTCATAATTTCAAGGGTGGTGCGTGCGTGCGTGGGTGCGTGTGTGTGTGTGAGAGAGAGCGAGAGAGCGAGAGAGAGAGAGAGTGAGGGGGGGGAGGAGGCGTTTAAATGATCACAAGCGAGAAGCTGGATGAACAAACTGTTGTCACCACTGTTAAAAACATATATTTTAAATTGATTTCAAAGTATAGGATTTCGGTGTATTGTTTATGATGTCAAAACTGCATATATGCATGTTTTTATGATTGACATTAGGCTAATAATATTTATTATTATTATTATTATTATTATCCTATAATATTATTATTATTATCATCCAATATGTATATTAATTTAAAGAATAAGAATGACCATTTTCATTCAGATTTAAATGAAATACAAAACAATCTATTGATAAAGAGATCGATATCCATCATAAAAAAAACATATAACAACATTACTAGGCTAGACAGGAATGTTTTGAACTGTTCTAGCTTTGTTTTGGCCACTCTAAATGTGCCTTGTTACTGTTTGGTTGCACTTCGGATAAATATATATATTTCTCCGTCCTCCTACTGCAACATTGCCAAAAGCAAGACGGGGGAAAAAGGCTATGGTTTCCGACTTTTGTCAGTCGTATAGCGACATAAAACCACAGGGAAACCAACGAATATTTTGTGTTATCGAATTATCTTGCGAATAGGCTATTTTTTACACTGTCATGAGCCTTGTGGATATTTATAAAACGCGTCCGTCCACTAACAATATAATTCTCTGCTAGCCTTGGCGACACCGAAAACCCATGATTTAGCCTAGCCGCAAGAGGGATTCTGCCGTTTGCCTCATTCATCTTAATCCTTCTCACCAGTGTAGAGGAGAGATTCATTATACTCTATAAGTTAAAAACAATGCATATTTTAATTAATAATTTACCTAGCTGTCTTAAAACTTAAAAATCATAATGTTTTCTTGCTCTCAAGCTTGAATAGGCCTATATTTTTTATCTGTTACGTTAAGTGTTAAGTTAACTGTTAAGATATTGAGTGTTGGAAAGCTGTGCATATTATCCAATGATTTCTGATAGTGATCGAAAGTTAGGAACTCTCAAATAGCCTGCCCTTTATGCTATAAGATTCAAGTAGCCTTAACTGATCATAATGAAAACAAATATAAATTAATGACTTAAAAAAATGTGTTTAGTTTTATTGAATGTTGACATTTTTTTGAGTCTATAACTGTTATATTTAAAATCCGTAGGCCATATAGGCTAAATTAACATATCATATCTGGAAAACATGCTGTTTGAGTAGACTATCTAATTTCTCAAACATATGATAAAAGTAAAAGGCTAAAGCCGTTATTACTGATAATAATTTTCCATCCATATAATATTCATTATTATTTTTCTTTTTTTTTTTTCCTGTCTATATTGAAAAACATCTTTAGGCCTTGGCCTATTGTGTAATTTCCTTAATTCTATGAAGCAAATTCCTTCACAGTGCTTGTCCTGCGTTTTACTATAAAATGTGTAAAAGACGTAGCCACAACAATCTACACGTTCTTCAAATGCTTCACACATCGAAATGCACGACTTTCAGACACATACACCTGTTAAACTGACTAAACCGATGGAGTGCAGGCGGACCCTTACAGTGTAAATGCTATTTTGAATCTTAAATGACCGTGAGGCATTGTTACTTAGTGGCAGCAAAGTGCCTCGGTCCGCTTGATTGCGCTAATTGCTTTGAAATAGGATACATTATCTATAATTATAGAGATCTTACAGAGTAGGGAGCAGCCGGCTGTTTCTTTCATCATCCTGAACTGCATCATCATTTTACTATCAAATATGTCAAATTAATTAATTAATTACGTCATTAATTAATTAATAACGTTTCACAAGTATAGGCAGTATTGGCCCCATCCACAAGATTCTCGCGATATTCTCAGCGTTAATTTTATGTAACAGTGAATAGGCCCACATATAAGCTACAACTCTGTCCAAGATTATATGCAAACTATACTCACGTATTGTCTTTGTCCCCAGACGAAAGTCATATAAGCGGTGTGCAAATATTTTGCCTGAAATGCCGTATTACATCAACAGTGTCTTTTATGTCTTTTAAGTCCAAATTGACAGACCTTGCATGAAAAGGGTTAAGACAACTTTCAGAGGGGGCAACAATGGCTCTTTGTCTGGTGTCCCTGCCTCTTGACTCAGAATCAAAGGTAGTTTATAAAGTTAAACAAAGGCCCGATGAGGCTTACAGTTGTTTTGTATCTTAGCTCAACCCTCATTTGTTGCCTCGGGATTTAAATGAAACGGTATGGTAATCGTCTTCTCCATGGCACATCAATCCTCTCAAAGGCCAGTGTTTGGGATGCTAATTGCCACCAACATTGTTTTCCAGCACTACTATCCCTCTGTTCACAAGGCAAATAAATTCAAGTACACAAACAGATAATGAAATGGCCCTCTAGGCGCACTTCCAGGGGGAATTTGCATCAATGAATCTTTCCTTTTCCACGATACAAGGTACATGTTATAGAGAAGTTGGAGAACCTGTATAGTGGCTTGGGCAGACACAGTAATGCATTTCATGTGTGTACGTATTTATTTGTGTTTATGCACGCTTGTTTTACGAGTTCATGTTGCAAAATGAGTATAGGCTATATGCGCGCAGCCTCAAGCAGAGCGGACGCAACTTCAAACAAACGTGGGAGCGCTCGGCACTGCCCAACGACATCAAAGGCGAAGAGCAGAGAGCACGCAGTCATGGGCTTTTATCCAAATATACTGTGATTCAGACGCGACACACCCCTCGACGCTGTATATGAGGACTCAAGGAAATTCTTCTTTGTAATTTTACCAATTTATCAACAGAAAATAAACAAAATACTGAACAATGTGCAGATATTTCGCACACAAAATACTGGCGCGACGGTAAATTCTATATTTTACAACTAGCCTATAGAATTTTCCTAAATGACTATGACACATTGGAGACTGTAGATTACAGTTGAAGAATGACGTATCGAGACGTGTCCATATTAAATCACCAGGCAGCGCATGCAGCAAGTATCTCCAAAGAATCCCTTTTTCGGCATAAGGGACTCTCTGAAAACAACCAACTTGTGGGAAGCGCTGACCTTTTCTTCTGAATATAGCCTACTATTACCAGCGCTCATTTGAATAGTTGGAAAAGGCATGCGATCGGCTGAGAAAGCAAATTTTTCAGACTGAATAGCCTAATGTCCTAGGGCTAGGGCGGGCGAGGAAGGAGGCGGGCAGCGCTCTTCGTGAGGGTTAACGTTTTCAATAGTCTGCCTAAAGTTGAGCGCTTTGATCGCGCCGCTGCTGGCGCCTAAAAACAACATAACTTGTCTGCCTATTAGAGAGACTGACAAATCGTGACAGATTGTTTATGCTCAGCAATTAGCAATGCAGACGCTTACCCTGAGAACGGACCACGCCACAGAAAGGTAACATTTCCAATATAGATTTGTGTGCGTGTGTGTGTGTGTGTGCGTGTGTGTGTGTGTGTGTGTGTGTGTGGGGGGGGTCTCACTCA
>JAODUE010000020.1:3232491-3249272 GCA_027564755.1 Amblyopsis hoosieri | reverse complement strand
CCCGCGGCCGTGACCCCCCCCCCCCGCCTTGGTCCCTCCGCGCGCGGGCGCGGCGCGCCGGAGTCATGCATGCCAACTTTAAAAACAAAATCCACATTTTAACTTCAAAGGAATTGAATAGGTATTTTTTGTAGGCCTGCGTCTGAATGACATTATGAATGTAAATATAGTATATACTTTTCTGGCATGTCATCAAAAAACACTGAAGGAAATATTAAAGAACACTTGTAGAAGCCATGCAGGTAAATCAATGACAGTCCTAAAATCTCTCGTTGGCTCCATGCATGATTCCTTCCCCCTCGACTCCACATCATTTTTGACTTTAATGGATGTAGTCAAAGGAGAAAAATCCCATGATCCCTCCCACAAGCCCAATAATTACCCCCTAAATGACTGAAGGCTTGTGTGTTTCAATCTGATTAGAGCCAGCAGCCATCAATAAACAACCCACTGCAAGATGCCCATCAAATAAAGGAAGATAGCTAACTGTTGTGCAATATATCCCTTACAATTTCGATAATCTCATAAAGTACCCTGACAATGTGTCAGTCAGTTTTGAATAGCCAAATGGCAAGGTGTATATATTTTATGATGTGATCAAATATTATGTAAAGTATGCTTCATAATGGAGTAAAATAACAAAAAAGCGTATAGAGGCAAAATACACATATCACAAAACAGTAACATACACAATTATTATCATCAGCCGGTTATGTTGTATGCATGCATGGGCTATAACAAAATTCAATATTTTGGGTGTTTCCTTTCACTTCTTTTATTTTAGAGATTTAGTTAATTGTTATATTGTTATATGTTTATCTTGAATCGATTGTAAATTACATTTTAATGTGTAAGTTTCTTTCCCACTCCGAGAGCTTACATGTTACTGGTCGGTATTCTCACTGGTCGGCCTACCCACCTCATCGTTGATTGGCCATCGCGTTATCCACGCCTGCCTTATAGTATTGTACGCCACTTTGGTCACCTAAACATGAGGATACCGTCGCATTAGAAGCATCGCTCCACTGTTTTCTGATCTTCTACACGAGATAGCGTTGGCTACTTACGAGTGTTGTTGTACCCACAAATACCCGTCGGACCTGTATGGCCCCAACTATCGCCATGTCAGCTTTAACCGTTGGTTTGAAAACTGAAGACATACCCTCACGATCGGTTCTCGTCGGCAGAGGCGAGATGCAGACCAACCTGAATACTTCGGAGGAAACGGGGAAACCTAAAGTTGCTATTCTGCCCTTTAGCGTGGAGGCGCTAATGGCTGACAGGAAGCCGAGCAGAGACTTGTCATCCACAGATAACTTGGTTGCGGGAACGTCCCAAGTTCTGGGCACAAGGATGGGATCGCTGTCCAACTTGGATACCTCCGTTCCCTCTTTAACCATGGGTTCTTCGTTTTCAGTGGGCGATATAATGAACATGCAAGAGGACATGTTGATTAAACCCGAAAGCCCGGACAGTAAAGACAGGAGTTCGTGGATACAGACTCCTCGTTTTTCACCCACATCTCCAAGTAAGTAGCTTATACGTATTTGTGTCAATGCCTAAACAACACCTCAAAGTAATAGACGTGTATGTAGTCTATATAATGTAGGGTGTGTTTAGTGCGAGTGTGCGTTAGATGCCTTTCTAAAGTGTTGGGCTCTAAAACGTCTGTTGTTTTTCAGGACGGTTGAGTCCGCCTGCCTGCCCGCTGAGAAAACACAAGACTAACAGAAAGCCCAGAACTCCATTCACCACCTCACAGCTTCTGGCCCTGGAGAGGAAGTTCCGACAGAAGCAGTACCTCTCCATCGCCGAGCGCGCAGAGTTCTCCAGCTCGCTCAACCTGACGGAAACGCAGGTTAAAATCTGGTTTCAGAACAGGAGAGCCAAAGCCAAGCGGCTCCAGGAGGCAGAACTAGAAAAACTGAAAATGGCAGCCAAACCCATGCTTCCCCCAGCATTCGGAATTTCCTTTCCTCTCGGCGCGCATGTGCCTGCGTCCTACGGCGCATCACACCCTTTCCAGAGGCACTCTTTGCCGGTTTCCCCAGTTGGACTGTACGCCGCGCACGTCGGATACAGCATGTATCACCTTGCCTGAGAGAAAACCGATGGAGACCCCACGCTGCTGCCAAGCTGACTCTGAAGTTCATCCACTTCTATTGACAACGCCAGTAAGTTCAGAGTGGTGAAGACATATCACGATCGGATGGTCAAGTATGGACATCTTAGAAGGCTATTTTGCCGCCGCACAAAGTGTAAAAGATAGCCCGCTATATTTGCCGTGGCGCTAGGCTGGTTTAGACTACAGCAATGTTAAAGGGCTATAATACAGACGAATACCAAATGACAATATTGCGCACACTTTGAAGTTTAGCACCAACAGAAATAAGCACCCCAGTTGGGCTGTCATCAATTACGTGGGCTGTTGCTGCGTGACGAACTTGCATTTTGCATTAATATAAATGCGTTAGGGGTTACGCGGACTCAAGTGTCATTGATTGCTCTTTGCTCAATTAGAGAACCACAGCATTTTATCATAACAGCACTGTCTGTTGTTGGATTGATTCCCTTCGGAAGGGATTTGTGTACTGTAAAAATAATGTATATTTGAAGAATATCCTCATTTATATTATGAATATATTTGTGACATAAATTAACAATAAATTGTTTATTCTTTTTCATTAAGCGGCTGTTCGTTTTGACTGACAGAATACCATGGTGCCTCAAGCTTAACTGGATAATAAGGTCATTGCCATTATCAGAAAAACAGGGATAATTGTGTTGAATATGTTACATTGATTCAGGGTCCTATATCTGTCAATATTTTATATTTGTATTTTCTATTTTCTAAGGAAGGCATCATTTTAGGCAACCAATTTAAGGATGCAGAGCTTCATTGATCTTCATTGATCTACATGATATACTTAAATTATATTTAAATCAGTAGTCTACACTGTATTTTTTCTAAAATGGTCTCAAATTAAACAAGCATGCATTAGTTTAAAGGAAATACAAACAACCACAATTAGTAAGTCCAAATAGTTCATTAAGTATAGTCATATGGACGGATATGTCAGTTATTGTTCATTAATCAGGCTTGTTTATAGACGATATGGTTTTGGTCCTTCAAATACTGGTGCTGAGGAGAGGATACCTTAAAAAGTAATGATTTACAACTTGGATTAAAGCTTGTCGCATGCAATTTAACTGGAAAACAGAAAGAAAAAAACATGGAATGTAGACTATTTCTACAGCTGTTGGCCAATGCTTTGAAATAACTTAACAGATTTTGTTAGCGCCACAAGCGCTCATGGGGTCATCGTGAAGAATTCAAAACAGTACGATTATTATAAAGAATATTGCTTGGCAAATTATTCGCATTTAAAAATTATTGGCCAAATGCACCAGGTGGAACCATATATAAAGCCTAAGAGTCATAGAGTCGTACATATAGACACTTTACATTCCTCAAGCCATGAAGAAATTATTTAAAAATGTATATAAATGTTCAACTCAATTGCTGTCACACAGAATACTTAATAACAAAATAGGGATCAGATATGGGCAAATTACAGGCCACTCCACGGTCGTTTTAAAGGCTTTTACTTGACGTCCAGGGCATTGAGGCAGGGGTTAAATTGGAGTAAAATAATTGCTATAATGAGCAATGGCAATCTCCCTCAGACCCAGGCGGCTCCAGTGAGGCTGTAGCTCCAGGCAAGGCGGAACTTTTATCATTCCTAAAATGTCAACGGGGGACTGGGACGTGCAGCAGCCTTCTCGCTGCGTTGGTTTCCTGTCCCATCGTAATCTCAGCATTCAAAGCTACATGTGGAACAAGTGAATTGCGGGCTTACTGTGATTTGTTTTTTGGTTTGTTTGTTCTCCTCATACCCCCCCCCCCACTCCCCCCATAATATATATATAGGGGATAATTATAATGCTCACTTTGTAAAGCGTTTTCAGTAGCTTGTTATAGCATCGAATACTCTAATCGGTTAAATTCACCCCAAGGGATCAATTAATAAATAAGTAATTGCAATAGGTTATAAATCACACGGGTGAACGCTCTGTCTGAAATGGAGCCATTTGACACAAAGAGCCAAAGGGGATTCTCCACGTCTTTTAAGTTTGCCTTTCTTTTACAGTCCTGCTCTTGCTCTTTCTCTATCTTGCCAGGAGCCACAAAGAAAACAAACATCTCTTGTTTATATCATCTAAAGGATCACAAGGACTAGTTAACTGATGAGTGAAACACAATTTATTTTGCAGTAGCAATATGAGGTTTCCTATATTTGACCACGCAGTTATAAGGCCGCAGTTATACCGTTCTTATGTCTATTTGTAAAATGCATATTATAGTCTTTGTATAATAGGCCAATATGTTTCTATAATGTAGAAAATAAAGGCAGAAAATATAGTAGCAAATTAAATGTATAAATGTTATACATGAACAGCCACATTTCTTATGTTTAGTGGTATCATTCTGTTTGAAAGCTTATATTAATAGAAAATGTTTGTAAGTAGCCTATACCTTTAATTGTGTAAATATGGATTTATAACTACCAATGCGATTTGATAGGTTGGAAAAAAGTAGGCCTACATATTCCAATATCACAATAATTTTCAAAGTAACATATAGCCAATAGGTTAAAGGTTAGCCTTATCTGTTAATTGGTCTTATTTATGATGATGGTTATGGAATGATGATCATGGAGTAGGCCTAATCATATTAATAAGTGTATAATAAAATAGCTGAATAGTCAAAATAAAAATGCAACATAACCTATACATATGGCAGGTTTTTCTGGGAAAGGCGATTTAACTATTACTATTACTACTCACACAAAAGTATGTGAAACTATAGGCTACTGTAGCCTATAGCTAGTCTCTGCCATTCAGCAATACGGCCTGTTGAGAAGGTCTATACTCTATAGCATATCTTGTCATGTTTAATGTGTAGCCTTTGCGTTTGTAATCACTAAAGAAGTAGTGACAATATGTTACATAAACTGTAAATATGGATTGTAGTTTAAAATTCATCGTTTGCAGACAGGTGACAGACACCTCGTAATTATTTCTAAAATCGTGTGAACTTGCCAATGAGTTCAGGTAGGCCCTACGTTGTAAAATACCACCACCTGCTGGTGAAAATCGCAGTAGCATGTAACATTACGGTAAATGAAACCGGAAAACTTTTAATTTTTCGCTCAATTTTTCCTTTTCTGCAGTATTAGCTTTTATCAATCAAATAAAATGAATAATTTGAAGGAGATTGCTGTCAATAATTTATATATATAGGCTAGGCCATATAATCTAGGCTATATGGTTTAGTTGAGTATAGGCCTAATATTTGATGTATCCCAAATAGGCCTAAATTGGCCTATAGCTATTGCCAGCATACTCTAATGCTGCGGTTCTTAAATTGTAAACAGATACAAATTCTTTCAAATTCAGCAAATATCTCCTCATGACCCACTGCATGTCCGATGTCCGACGTGCGCGCTGAAACAGTAATCCGGTGTTACTACACAGTAGTCTCAGCATATTCCGTTAGTATAGCACATAGGAAACTATGTGCTGAACGTCTGATGGATAGGCTATACCAGTACGAGCCATTCGTTTGAATCAGCTGTGTTGGAGCAGGGAGACATCTAAAACATGCAGGGCATGAGATCCACACGGGACTTTCGGGAAGTAATACTGTCAATTTACTTTGACTTTGCATTGTCAATCACAAGTAGGCTAGGAAATGTCTCCCTAATTTCCGGAGCAAAGCACAGTGCTCTATTTACTCATTTAAATTTAGAATGTAGATTTTAGTCAGCAACTGTAGCCTACAAATTGTACAGATTTACACGACCTTTAAACATCAAGAGTCCTGTTGTTTAATTTTCCTCATTGCAAGTTTAACGTCTGACTTAGTAATTGAGTTGTGGTTGGTCGTCCTGCATGTCAATCAAAACACCTCGCTTGTCAAGTAGTAGCTTAACTTCGTCAGGTACTGACGAAGTTTAGCCAGCGCTGTGTCCCGAACATTCCGCAAGGAAAGCATGGCTCTGCCAGACTACTACACAGCAATGGGAACACAAACAAAGTGGTACAGACCGTACCACACTATTCCAGCCTTGGCATGTCCCAATTTGAGGGACCAATCTTATGATAAAGCACACATATGGCATTGAAAGGAGAAAAGTTCAAATATTAACAATATTTCTCTAGAATAGCGGCCTTCAACTTTAATGAAGGCTTCCTATAGAAGGTTAGGTTTAATAACCAGCAGGAGAGCTTCTCTGATGAAAATGCAGCCTATAGCGCATGCTGCGATATTTAATTGAACATGTTAAAAGATATATCAGTAACAACACTGACAAGTTAGGTTTCTATGGATTTCTATGGATCTTAAACAGGCTTCCCAATGGCATATTAAAAGCATCCACTGCAAGTCAATTTCATCCCCTGAGTTTCTTGCTATGATGGACAATAGGAACGAAATGTTTTTCCTTTGCCCAAGGCTCAGGCAGACCACCAACTTATTGCCACAGAATAAAATATAAAAGTGTATTCTTTCTGGTGTCTGTTCTGTTTGTCGGTATATATGTCTACCAAAATGTGCAAACCTTTGTGAACCTACTGAGACGTTTGGCTGTAAATTACAATAATTTGTAGGCTCTGTAAGTTGTAACACAAACAAAATGGCGCAGACCGTACCACGCAACAGTCCGAGGTTTGGCAATGTATGCCCAATTTGGGGGGCAGATCCTGAGGGTAACCCCTATGGCATTGAAGGGAGATATGTTTTGTTTGATTTGATTTGAGTTCAAATAACAAAAATCCTTCTCGACTTGCCAAACCTTTGAATGTGGAGTCAGGGATGCAGGAGAAAGGTTCGCTGAATGAGACAAAAGTGTATTTATGCCACCTTTATGGCGTATGCAATGCTTTTCGCGTCCACCAGAGTGCAATGTTTTACAAGTTTTCTTTATTTTCAATAATAATAGGTTTTGTGCTTCAAATAATACTGAACTATGTCCTCCCTTGAAATATGTTGACAAAGTTTGCTGCAACACAAACCCTGAAATGACCCTTGACATGCAGCATGCTATTTTTCAGACCATTATGCATTTACAATTTACTATGTTGACAGAAGGAGCAACTGACATCTAAATGTTTTATCATTTTTGGATTCTCAAACAAACCCATACAAACAAATAAGAGTTGCATAATTATAACTGCTGGACATTGTTTATTGGATATTTACAGACTAATAAGGCTGTATTTGTTTTAATACACAATGAAATGAAAATGGCCTAAAATCCTCATAAATTATGGTAAATCACAATTTTGCTGAACTCCAAATATAAATTAGTTTATGATCTGTCTTTTTAGTTTAATGTCAGAACATAAGATTGTGAATGTACATAAACTCTTATGATACTGCAATCTCAAAACCTTGCCACAAATTCTCTGTCAGCAATCCATAAAAACTTTAGATCTCATTGTGGAAATGTGTTTAAAATGTATAATAATAAAGTGTGTTTTTTATTTTGCTTTAATATCCCCTCAATATTATGCTATCGTCATTTTTGAAAATTAGAACACAACTGTAAATTCTTAAAAAATATATAGGAAATATAGGGTTCAACCAGTTACTGTAGGAGCTTGCAAACGGTTTACTGTTAAGATAAACTTGTTATGACTGCTTGAGTTGAGTGCAATAACATATTTAGCCATAATGGCTGGTGTATGACCAATTCATCTGCAAATGTACTTTACAAATGTAACAAAAGTAATTTAATATTAGAGTTTTCTCATGCTTTTTGTATTTATAAAGCTTAAGATCAAGAATGAGTTGTCCTTAATTGTAAACATTGTTAAGTTGTGTCAGACTATTTGTGGGGATCAAAAGTACCTTTGGACTATATTTATTATTTGTTTTGTTAATGTCAATTTAATGTTTAGACTGTGACTTTATGTAAATTGCATTGAGTCTTAAGAATGCAGGTATAAAGATACAGGTCAGAACATTTAGTATCAGAAAGGGCTCTGGAAAATTACACAATACAAGTCATAAACACAATACAGGTCTACTTTGCATAATGGTTAAAACTTCAAAAATATTGTAATAAATATGTAAACAAAGTTTTGTTCCAACCCAATTCTGGAGGCAGGATAATCAAGTTTATTTATTTATGTAGAACTTAATCACATTAAAGTCTCAAAGAAATGCACAGGATCACAGTAACAAACACCATGTATCTTATCCCCAAGTCAGGCAAGGAAAATAAATAATAATAAATGAAAAAAAAAATGAAAAAAAAAAGTTTTTGGCATTACACAAAAGTATTTTATAATTATACCAAACATGCAAGATCAGTCATCTGAGTGTTTGTCTCCTGGCAAATTGAGGGATTCAATCTTGGCCTTGAACACCCTTGAGCAAAACTCTAATTGTGTATGTGCTTCTGAAAAGCATCTGTAAATTATAATCACAAATAATCTAAAAATATTTTGTGCGAAGAGGTGAGAGAGTTCTGTTCTACCGATAGAGGGCATCAGAGGCCATTAATATAAAATCATCCATAATAACATCGTGCTGCAGATTATTCTCATGTTCTATCAGTTATTTGAAGATCATAATGTATACATCAATGGTCTACATTCTTATAATATTGGATATTGGAAGATAGTGAGTTCATACATTCACAGATTATTTAAATTAGGCTATCCATTAGTACATATTACACATACTTTCAAAACAGTTACAAATTTAGTAATCAACCATCACGTAAAAGTGTTTTAGTGCAGTAAGGCTCCTTGTTCAGAATTTGTGTTCACCCCTGGCCTAACACCTTCAACCCTGGTCCTGGGGTCTCCCTGCTCCAATCACATCTGATTCTAATGAATAGGACATCTATCTCTGCAGAAGCCTGATAACGACCCATTCATGTGAATCAGGTGTGTTGGAGGAGGGAAACATCTAAAACATGCAGGACAGTGGGTTCCCAGGACCAGGGTTGAAGAGACAACAAGGGAAACACCCAACACCCAAAGAAAATATGGATTTTTATTACATAACATATGTAAAAAACAAAGAAAAACAGGCAAATATTACAAGATGTGTATGGCGATTCAAATAAATCATTTTTACGTGTTACTGATGTTTGTGACAAGGACTTTATATTTGCAAAATTTCATTAGCCAATAAATAAGATCTCTAAATCATGTGCCAGGTATAAACAGCACCTCCATCAGGTTTGACAGAAAGTCTAGTGTGTGACAACTTTAAAGACTTATGTTAAAACCTACAGTAAATGTTTGCAAAATTCTGCATAGTACGTCTTTAATACATCGTGGTCATACCACTGGTTATGACAACGCAACATATTTTCTTAATGATATGTGGACCTTTGATGAACTATAAGTGACTAGCATGCTCACAAACATCTTTTTTTGGTTTATTATTTCAAGCTCTCTGAAGGCATAACTGGCATTCAGCAAATTTCCTGTGGAAAATTCTCACTCTTTAATGGAATGTAAGAACACATGACGTCTAACATGCATACCCAACGCTTCTTATAGAATCAGGATGAATCAGGTTTGATCTTGTGTTCCATTAATGATATATGATGAACAGGGTTGGGTAGGTTACTTTTTAAATGTAATCCGTTACAGTTACCAGACTACAATTCACATCAGGAACATCATTTTTGGATTACTTAAATGTAATAACATAATCTGATTACTTTACATTACCTTAGATTACTTCATGCCTAAACATTGTTCTTTGAAATGCCATCCAAAGCAATTTACTGCATTGGCTATTGTTTATGTTGCTCAGGATCAGATTAAAGTATACTTCATTTAAATTATTAGTTTACGTTAATGAAAGGTTATTAAGAGAACAGCTGATTGTAATATGGATCTTTATTCTGCGGACTTCCCTTTTAAATTTGAAAGTAGTTCTAGAAGTACTCATCTAAAAAAACTAAAATAATAAAAAAAAACTGTAATCTGATTCCACCATTTTAGCTGGAACGGATTACAATTACGGTAATATATGACACTTAGTTTTTTTTTTTTTTTTTTTTTTTAACTAAATTACAAGTAACTGATTACATGTAATCAGTTACTTCCCAACCCAGAAATATGTACCTACTGTAGCATATACTTTAATTGGAATTGGTGCATATTACTACAAGTAGGTGTTTGCTGTGTGATTGTAGTCGGTGACTGTATCCCTCTTATGTCGCAAGATCATCTTTCTTCTTGCAGAAGCTGCAGCCTATCTTCTCCGTAGTGAGGAGAACTGTGGCCAGTGTCAATGGCCTCGCACTCATCGGAGAAAAACACAAGGTCCTGCGTGGCAAGAGAACAAACGAATAAGAGGTCAAGATATCTAGAAATGGCATCAGCTCAAGAAATGCAGACCCTTTAAGACCTGCTTACCCGATGACAAAGTCGGCTGATGATGAGATACAGGCTTTCTAGTTTACGTTTTAGGAGGACCATTCTGGGGCGATCTTTGCAATACTGGTCATGATGGTTTAGCAACACATAAAGGAAATCGCGCAGTTTGGCAGTGATGCAGGAATTCTAGAAAAATACGGACGTGAGAACACACAGACACAACATACTAAATATTAGTATGCTATTTGAACATTATTCAGCAGCAATTCTCAATTATATCCTACTGTAGGATTGTTATCCATACTGTACTCAAAAGTGAATGATTACAAGCAACACAATTCTCTTGCCAAGTATAACTGCATATTATTTGTAAAAATGCATGCAATTGAGTGGATTATGCAAATACATTGTAAACCCTAACAACATTTTATAATACATTATTCTTGCATGAGTGTCTATAGGCTAGTCATGTGGACCTTTACATAATTGGTTGATCATAATTCTTATGCAGTGTTCATAGCCTATATAGCCCACACTTACGTGGATATCGATGAAGATCGTGGGCAGAACCGCAGCACAAGTTTTCTGCACACAACAAACACTGTTATTAGTAAAACAATAACATACACTTAAATATGCGATTTCCGTGTTAAAAAGTTACGTTTAATAGTAGGCTATACACTGCTTACCGTACGCTGATACGTGTGAACTTTATCCAGCAGTGTCATTATTTCTTTGCTCAAACCGAGCGCTCTGGAATAGCAGGTCGGTGGTGCGCAATCAGACAGCCATACGAGGCTAAAGAAACACACAACGAGCCACAGCTTCATTTAAATTGGCTCAGAGAAACACGACAAACAAAGTTGACGGAAAGACTTCGACGGTCTAAGCAGCATGCTGTATTTATACAGTTGCAGAGGCAGGAAAAAAAAGTACACAATGACGTTGTTGGCAGAGACGGCAGAAAAAAATATCTTGATTTATGATACTGAATCTCACATTCACATATACATAGACTGCAGGTAGGCTTCATTCCGGAATGACAACATTATGTAATTGGATGCGTTTTAAACGGTTAATTTAATACACTTTGCATACACATTTATTTTTACACAATGTTATGGGGCAGATTGGAGCACAGGCACAGCACATATTCAGCCTGGTTTTCTTTACAATTACACAAATAGACTTGCTATCAGGGGTGGGAAGTAACTCATTACAACAACAACAACAAAAAAACTTAATCTGATCCCGAGCAACATAAACGGTCACTAAAATATAAAGATGTGGTGCACCAACGCGGTAAATTTCTCTGGATGGCATTTCAAAGAGCAATGTTTAGTCGTGAAGTAATCTTATAGTAATGAGAAGTATTTAGATTTTGTTACAAAATGTAGGTAATCCAAAAATGACATTGATTATAATTGTAGTCTGCTAACTATAACTGTAACGGATTACGTTTAAAAAGTAACCTTCTACCTTCTCAGCCCTGTTTGTAGGCCCAACCAATACCGCCTCTAAATACTGACATGGAGAGTGTTTGAGTACCAGCAGATAGTCTTGTGCCATCACATTTTTTCTCAAGCCCAAAAATATTACATACAGAAATATTATGCTCTTTTAAATTAGCTTGCTGTTTCTTTTTTTGTAGTCATTTATTTTCTTTAAATGTGAATTAAGTCGTTTTAAAGTGCTCTATAAAGATTATAATGATTGATGATTATAATAACGAACTCAATAAGCAGCTAGCCATCTCCCTCTTAACCTTGCCACCATTTTGCAATATTGCCAGCATACTGTACACCACCTGTCATGTTGTCATGCACACACACACATATATATATATACACACATAGGATATTATGTTTACTGCAACATGATTAAGAACTATATAAAATTGCATTAAATTAATTGACGATGTTTAGTAGCTAGGCCAATATCCCTCACAGTCAGTTTTAAAGCTTCATCACATAATTCTTCTGCTCAATACTTTATTAGGGCTACTCCAACTTGCTTGACAGTTTAATCTTCATACTGAAATACGTTTGATGCAGTTTGAGATAGGCTTATACCATGCTGACATAATTGACAAAATAAATATAACAATTTACAGTATAGTTGTCATACAGTAAGTTTGGCTGCCCATTGGTCGCCAAAATCTCCTAAAATCATCTTGCTATTATGTGGCATTATAACTTGTAAATAGGCCTACTATATGTTTACAAAAGAGGGTTGGTGGGTGGGAAATAAAATATGTAAAAATAAAATCTAATAATAATACAGTATATATGTGAATGTGAGCATTATTATTTCCAGAGTCTGTGAACCAGAACACATTGCGAATTAGTCTGGCCACAGCAGGCTATGTTTTCCCCCTAATCATTAGTACAGGCTAATCAGAAAGATTAATCAATTAATCAATTAATTCTAAGCCACAGGCTTGGATATTAGTTGCACAACTCCTGAAGTTTAGAATTTAGAATTGGACTAATAATTGATTAATCATATGCATACATTCTTAGAGTAAATGTGTTAGAGCTATGACTAAATACTAAGCTACATTGTTTACTGTCTTTGGTATACATCTCTTCCAATGAGTGACCTGCACTGCTGAGGGTGTTGTAATATATTTACAAATCCATTAAAAAAAACTTCCAAAATGCAGATTAAGTATAAAGTAAAGGTTTCGCAGTCAACATAAAATTTTTTTTTAACAGACATATTCCATTTTATATCTTGCTACGAAGTTGGTTTTCAGAATGTGACACCAACTCCAAAGGTGTAAAAAGCAATGTTACACCAGCTTGCAGCACCACTTTCTGTTGTGTGCACCTTGCACTTAGGAAAGTATGAGACATATGTGGAATTACCTCTCCCTGCTCAACGTGGGAAAAAAGACTTGTGTTTTCCTACAAATTACCATACTGAGAAGAGTTATGCAAACTGTACAACAATATTTTAAAGGTAACACTTTGATAGACCCCCAGAACCACACATTTCCTATCCTTGTGAGAGTATCTCGCAAAGCTAGTTTGACTTCACTGTGAGTATCAATATGGAGCCCCTCAATTCAAAAGCCTTTGTCATAATGGCAGTGCTAATACATCTGAATTAAACTTCCCTACATAGGATTGCACTTCCTACCTCTATCTCACCCAATCAGAATGTTTTTGGGTAGAAAACATGAGTATGAGAGTATATATACAAACTAAACAGATGTTTAATAAAGGAATAAGTCAGGAAACAGTGGAACTCAGCTGCCTAAAAACAAGAAAATATATAAATGTATAGTTTTCATTTCAACATTATTTCAATATTGCATTGTGAGATTGTCTTGATATTGTGAGCTTGACCATTTGTTAAATCTGAGGCCATTCAAAACCATTCCTAATTGGCCGATCAGTGTCGAGGTAAGTGCTAAAATCATTGTTCATGATTAGGGTCTGGACAGAAGTCTTTGCATTCTAATGGGCGTAGACCTCAGGTTTGTTTTGAAACGGAACAGCCTTTAATTAACCAATAAACATTGCCACAACCGTTTGTATCGCTTCATCTAGCTCTACCACCATTTAGAAACAAATGCTTGACTTCAACGTCATGGCACGTAGCCTGCCCTGCTCGTCGCTGATTGGTCCGCCAAAAGCGAACAGCATTTCCAGAAAACCTTGACGAAAATTGAGCAGAGAGCAAGATGTAGCCAGGCAGAGCCAAGCATCTGTCATGAACAGTATTGAATGGAGGGTTCCAGACTGATGTGCAGAGCAGAACTCATGAGATCAGAATGCACCCAAAGCTGCATCAACAATTAAAAATAATATGCAAATATCAAGGTCGGTTGGTCGGCGCCACTGAGCCCTTCTTCAAGTTGAGGAAGTTCCTCTTTCTCTTTCTCCGGGGTGCTTCTATATTATCTTGTGTTTCTGAGGATACACGAAACACAAATACCCTCTCCCCAGTACCATGGAGGCCCAGGGTAGCACTGGGAAGAGTGGGATCGGCGGGCACTGCTAACGACCTGGAAGAGGTTTTGTCGGGTGCGGCTAACGACCTGGAAGAGATTTCGTCCATTAGCCCATGTGCGTCTTCTGATGCCAAGCCTTGGTGCTGGCATGTGGCTTTGCTCTTGGTTACGGCTGGTTGCCTAAGACCGCCTTCATTTCCCTTCTCTTTTACCAGAACTGATGTGATGCCTCTTGAAGCTTGGAGACTTCCACTGGGAAACAGTTTTTCACCCAGACTTCTCCTCTTTGGTTGGAGTCTGTGGCATGGACGGACAAAGTGCCATTGTTACTAAGGCTGCGTAGAAGAGCTTACCTCATTCACATTATTTGCAGCTAGTCGCATATTCTCGATAAAAGGAATATTTTGCTCAATTACCCATGGCATGTAAAATGCAACATCAAGCATTACATCAGGAGTTGGTTATAATTACTCACCTCTTTTTGTCCTCAGAGTAGCTTGAAACACCAGCATGCATCATCTCTTGCCTTAGTTTGTCCACCAGACTTCTACACGACCCTCCGGGAACCCTGGTTAAGAATGTATAGTTAAACTGGAATAAGGATTAACATATTTTGTGGAAACAGACAGTTTTGATTCAAAATAGGTGTAGTTCACCACAGTCTAAACAAATAAAACATTGTCCTGTCCTTAAAGGCAGTGTCAGACATTCTTGCTAACTTCAAGCTCAAATCAAAACAGTATCCTCCGCGGTGCCACCTGACACATAGAAATGCATTGTGAAGCAAACGGTAGTACTACGGCTTTATTAATACAAGCGGTGTTCGCCACGTTGTTTACGTTACTATTTACGGAGCCAGGGCTGTGTTGAAGTGTCATATCTTTTTTTCAACACGCACAGAGAATGGTAAGATAGCGTAATGCAATGAGATATCTGTTGAATTTGACAAAAAGTGTATTATCTTACATTTAGCTTGCAATTAGTTGACTGTACCTTTAAGATACAGACACACATCCACAGCATATGTGGATGTGTCGAGTCTATTTACTATTCCAGTCTCTTAGTGTGGTCCAATATTCTCTACACCTAATGCAAGCCAATGAGCCCAAACAACACTGATATATTTTTTCAAATGAGTGTTTTTCATTTGTATGTCCTTTGGCTGAACACCTCAAGTCCAAGACACTCATACTGCATTACTCATAAGCGGCGTGATGAAAACACAATGTGGGCCAGATAATCACTAGCTTTTCCATAGACCCAGCCAGAGGATGAGAAGTTGATGAAATGGAGAAACAGTGATTCTAATTTAATCTAGTTGTTATGTTGGCTCACTCAAACCCAGAAAGAAATTCCAACATGCCTAGTCTTCATCCATCCTTGAGAAAGAATGGCTGACCTGCTCCTTAATGCTTGTCATGTTGGATAAAAGCGTCTGTTAAATTACTTAATGCAGAACTGATGTCTTCACTCAGAAATCGTGTATTGTATGATACTTTTTGCATATTATAAACTTAAGTTAACAATTTTGACAAATGAAAATGGAAAAATGTGGCATGTCAATGGTATGAATATGGTTGGCTATTGCACATTCATTTAAACAAAACACATTATGGATCTTGGTCTAGAGCTTACATTTTGAGTAGTTTGGAAAAATTGAAAAAGAGACAATATACACAAATGTTTATATATATATATATACACTGTATATATATATATATATATATAACTAACAAATTGTAACCAGCTCTTATTGACATTTTAGTCCTGATGGTGATCTCAGATGCTGACAAGACTAAATGTTAACCATCTGGAGTGGGGTGCTCACTACTCAGAGTTGGATTTTGAGTAAGTGGGGTTTGGGCTCAGCGTTTTCATTTGGCATACCGACATTAGTACATTTAACCAAATAATAGAAACATTTACCCTGCCAGCGACCAACAAAGTTGAGCATGACAGTTATACTGTTTATGTACAGAATACCCCGTCTGAAAACAATACATTTGTGCCTAATGAGAATATTTGTGTGCAAAGAATCTGGCAGATGAAATAGCCAAGTTGTATGATATAATATGCCTCAGAAACTATAGTCGTTTGTGGAGCTGTCCTATTCAGAGCACATGTTTTTCTAGCTCTGATTTCAAAGCCATGTGTTCCGACGCAATATAAATTAGACCAAGATATCTTGTAGAAATCTTGTGATTTCCATGAAATGCTGGATTTGAGGACACATTAGTATTAATATGGAAGCTAAAAAATTATTTCACGCTAGACTTGAAGCAAGCAACAAAAGTTTTTAACAAAAGTTAAAAATGACTTATATATATATAATATATACAGTATCTCACAAAAGTGAGTACACCCCTCACATATTTGCAAATATGTGAGCATATCTTTTCATGTGACA
>JAODUE010000020.1:3219180-3232391 GCA_027564755.1 Amblyopsis hoosieri | reverse complement strand
CACACACACACACACACACACACACACACACACACACACACACACACACACACACACACACACACACACATACAGAGGGAGAGGTACAAAACAAAAACAAAAAAGGTACAAAATTGATCCAAAAAGGGAGGTTCATGTAAATCTATTTATACGTCTGTCCCTCTCGCTGCTCCCCTCCTTTTTAACCGTCTGTCTGTCCATCTTCTCCCAGTGCAGTGCTCACCACAGCTGGAGAGGGGCATTTTTTCCCTCAGAATTTGGCCCAATTAGCCAGAGCTTAACCGCAAAGCGCGTTGCGCAGGGCAGACCCGAGCTTGGTTCAGTCTAGTTCAGCATGGCTTGGCTCGGGAATGCCTTTCACCCTTTGTTACTGTGCTGCAGTGGAATCATAATTAAGCACGTGCACTGAAACACACACACACACGTGCGCACACACACACACACACACACACACACACACACACTCTCGCCCCCACAGCACTTGGTTTGGGTAAGCAAACTGGCAAAGCCTCACAAAGACACCAAAGCTCCCAGGAGGAAGAGGGAAGAATAGCATTTCATCCGTGTCTTTAATAACCTAGGCCTCTATGCACACAATCTTTTCTCTCCCTCCCTCCCTCTCTCTAATCTCTCTTACTTTGTTCTGTGAATTCATTAGGCACTTTCCTGTCGCTGGTGTCAGGGATCAATGGCTGCCATCGGAGAAGATCCCAGCATGTGTTGCACACAGCCATTTTTAATGATGCCCGAGGTCAACCAACCCATAGGAAAGTACAGACCGTCTTCACAGCGCCTAAACGGAATCTAGCGGAGATATTTTTCACAACCAACATCTATCATCATAAAAACGCCAATCTGTCTATTACCAAAAAGCAGCCAGATAATATCAAGAAATTGCTAATTTGGGCTTTAAATACACAGCTCCAGGGGTAAAACTCCACTTGATAACTCCTTAATTAATTACCATTCATTATCTCACCATGCTCCACTACCATAGACTTAGCTTGAACGTAAATTGCTCTAGGTTCATTCTATTAAGTTTTCTTGTTAGGAGAACTTAGCTGAACAGTTGCCTATGCAGTATAGCTAGAGGGTATGTACTGCATTTCCCGTGGCACGTCTGGTGAAGGTTTAATGATAAGAGCATCCACACACACACACACACACACACAAACAAACGCACACACACATGCACACACACACGCACATACAAACGCACACACACACACACACGCGCACATACACTATTGTTATTGTGATTTCCATGGCTGGTTCCTTGTGGATGACAGTAGAGACAGTCTACAGTATGTTTACCATTAGCCTAACGTTCACAGTTATATCGGGCCTTCGATCGGGTCGGTCTGTGTCATCATTACTGTGCAGAACTTCACACAAGGAAGCAGTAGCCTACACTAGCTACTGTAATTTGGCAGAAACGGGTGTCTGAAGTTACGCTTCTGTAGCAGCCTATACGCTCCACCAATGAGCCTTTGGACTGCGCCAAATGTGTGGAAGAAAACAGAAAAGGAAACCACAATGACAAATCGCCAAAGCTCTGGCCGAGGCGAAGAAAGATTTGTTGGTGACACGCGTAATGCATAATGAAAATAGATGCCGGCGCGGAGAGCATACAGCCATTCGGGGCACGCTGTTGGTCTCCGCTTAAAATCAATCCTGTCAATGCATCATATGTTATTTTGACAGGGAGCAAGAGGCACTTCAGGAAACACCAGTTTAATGATGTCTTTAACCTGCCGGTAATTGACCTCCGAATTGAAAGGGAGAAACAGTATTAACAGCCCTGGGCAGGTGATTATAGTACTGTGCTAGTTCTGCCTGCCATACATCATTTCTGATCAGACCTGGGTCAGCATAAACTGCAGCGTTTTCCTTCCTTGTGAAAAAAGAAAAAGAGAAACATAAAAAGAAAAAAACAGGGCTGTGTACAGTAGTGGCTTGCTCTAGTGCCAGTTGGAGAAATGGCTTATGTGCTGGCTCGGATTTATGTAGTGTGTATGCTGCTGCCCGGACTTTTTACTTCCTGCTGTACATCACAAAGTCACGGTGTGCGCAAGGGTGGGTATCTGCTAGAGCCCTTTTAAAACAGTTTCAATGGACGGCTCCCCAGATGGATGTGTCTAACAGCCATATATATATATATATATATATATATATATATATCTGGCGTGTCAGGTTGTGAAAAGTACATGGAATGGAAATAAATAGCAACTTAATTTAAAACCTTTCAGAGTTCAATCCACATGGAGATAAATGTATGCATGAATATGTGCACGCAAATGATCGCAGAGCAAGGACACAAAAAACAGACCGCACAATGAAATAGGCTTACAGTCAACATCAGTTGGCAGAAGATGGAGTCTAAAGTACACACCATCTGGGTGCATTAGGATTCCAAATAACATTTGATTGATGCGTTAGCCTGGGAAAAAAGCATTAGCCTGTGATCAATTTACTATCAATTTGTCAAGTTGTTCAAATTTTCATCATCTGATCATATTCATTCACATCCATATTGCAAATAACCACCGGAGTTGCATATGATGTATCTCACTCTGCCAGTAATGTCAACATCTCCACGGGCCCACATAGCCGGCATCACACAAACATCAGCTGTTCATTTACGCAAGCCACCGCCAGCAGCAGCTTGCAGATTCAGAGCCAGCTAATGCCCACAGATGACTGCGAACTCTCCAGCGTAATTAATACCGCCGCGATTCAGCCAGCCATCCCAAGCTGGGATGGCTGAGCTCCCTGAAGCCCACATCTATGAGCCAGTCTTGTGGTACCAATAGACCAAAGACGATTCGGTGTGCTTGTTGAATACGACGGTGTCAGAGAGTTCTAGGGGCGTCTGGATAATGAACAGAGGCGGTTGTGTGGGAACTCTGCGTGTAGTTCGGGGCACCGTACAAGCAAAGGGCGCGTGTTCGATAGTAATTACAACAGTCGTGTTATGAGCCATCCTCAGGAGTTTAGCAGGGGCGGGTAAATTAGGAGAGAGGGTTTGATGGAGGATCGTAGGGGATGAGGGAAGATGAAAGAGGTGGAGTGTAAGCATGTGTCCATATGCTGCTGGGACACAAGGAATCTCCAAAAGGAATTTTCTCATTGGCATGTTCCCTGGATGTCTTGGGACGTCATCCAAGGTTGAATAGCGTGTCAGAGCGACGGAGACAGAAACCTATATTATTTTCTTGCCTATTGGGAGACTAAGGAGATAGAATGCTCATGTGCTTACTCACCCCTGTATTTATGTGCCAGAGGGTGCAGAGCACGTTTGGCTCGAAGTGAAACTAGGAATTTCATGTTAACTGGGGATCTAATTCTGTTCAGTTACACACACATAAACTACATACTGTATATAAATACCCTGTTGAAAATGGCAAGTTTATCAAATCTGCACCCTACTGCTTCAATCCCCTTTAAGTGATAATTGTGTTATACTGAACATGAGAACAACCAACTTTCATCTAATGAGTCTGCGGTAGGACTTTAAACTCCTTGACATTCAAACAGACACTCTTGACATTTCCTCTCAAGTGTATGACAAGCTGCTTAATTTAAGAAGTCAATGCATGTTAGATATGAAAGTAGATAAAATAACAATTTGAGCAGATGTAACTTCCGAGCACCGCACACTTATAGGAATAGGCTATACAATCCACTCTTGCCACCCATGTTAATTAAGGAAGTTGACGACTGAAAGCCAGCCAAAATAATAAAAGAGGCTTGTTAAACAGGTGACAATATGTCCTTTACTGTGGTGACATCATTGTACCTACCCTGTTTGAAGTTTGCAACCTTCACCAAATTGGCCTTCTGCAGGGAATTGGGCACTGAATAATTGGTAAGCTTTTCGACCTCAATACTTGTAAGGCCGAGAGCAAGCATGTTAGTATCGTCATGGAGCTGCATTATGCAGAGGACAATGCCTTTGTAACAATCTCCACAGTACCTAACTTTCCTTTACTAGGGCATGAGGGCTATTAGGTCTATCCCTGAATGTAAACAAGACCCACATCCTTCATCAGACCAACGCATTGATTTGACACTACTGCCACCCTTAAAAACATCAAACATAACCCTTAACTATACCCTTAGCTATACCCTCAGCCTCTTTAAAGCCTCATTGTCTGACACTTACTCAGACGTTAAGCAAGGCAGGATATTCTAGTGGTCTGGGTGTGCCCCTGCAAGCCAGAAGGTCATTGGTTTTAGCCCTGGCCTACCTGCAAGCATCCGTGAACAAGATGCGTAACCCCTGCCGGCCTGGCGATGGGCCGCGGAGCTATACTGTTTTTATTTGAGCTCGAAGTTAGCAAGAATGACTGACCCTGCCTTTAAGTACATTTCTGCTGTATGATGTTTTTTTTCTCACTGCATGCGCACACACAGAAAGGAGTGTACCGTGAGTACAATGCAATCGCTATCCCCACCTTTACATTCTGTAGCTACAAGAGAGGCGTCTGAATTAACACTGCCTTGCAAAAGCCATGTCTGAATCAAATAATTGCACTTAATTTTCACAAAAAAAACTAATGTGACAGATGACAAATGCATTTCGATAACGTCCTGCCAACAAGGCTGCCTATTATTAATGTCTGCCCAGTGAGACACATTGTGGCCAACAGCAAGCGGACTGGCTCAGCACTGCACACGCACAGTTGTCCTGTGGGCAGCGCTGAGAACAACAGACGGGACGCCACAGGACAGGTGGCGGTTACACGAGACTCATTGTTCCGGGTAAAAACGCCGACGTTCGCCCAATCGGCGATCTCCTTTGCCTCTCTCTCTCTCCCTCCCTCCCTCCCCCCCCTTCTCCCACAATAGGGCTCTTCTCCTTCGCCTCCTATTAGGCTTGAGGAATAATTAGCGGGTATACTGAGGACTAAAACTCTGTCTTCGTGGGGGCCTGGTCACTGTCCTCACCAGCAAATGTCCCTGGCAACACATAGCAGTCACAGTGACCACACTGTGGATCACACTGCATTGGTAATGAGAATGCAAGTGTGCATGTGGCTGTGTGTGTGTGTGTGTGCGTGTGTGCGTGTGTGTGCGTGTGTGTGCGTGTGTGGTCACTGTAGTGAACAGGTTTTCGGCCCAGCTTGTATACCGTTAGGATATTTACGGGGGGGAAAAAACCCACAGCGGGAAACGTGTTCAATGACATAAACATTCCGGATTTGACAAAAGAACAGCTCAATTGGATTCCATTGCTCTTCGCTCACTGAGTGTCAGTTAGCACCATGGACCAGGAAAGCTCATTCTCAATAATGCCGGATTAGACTGTTTGTCTCTTTTGTGCTTCTTTCAGTGATCCGGTATGCAATATTAGACAGTGTGACGTGGCTGTCAAAACAATATGATGACAAACTTGCCAGAAATACATTTTCCTTTCAGCCCACTCCCATGCTTTGCAATATTTGCATACATTCAAACAACACACATACACACACGAGGTAATAATGTGCATTGTTAATAACCATATCCCCCACCTGTTACATCATAATGATAATTAGTTCAGTCCACCATTCACCATTCACACTGTTGACATTTACATTTGAGCGTACTTTTAATTTCATGTTTTATATGTATTTGGCTTTATGTTAAGTAAGAAATAAGCAAGCTGTAGGATTTTGATTTAACTCCAGGAAATAGCCTACACACATGATACAGTACAGTATCTTAGTTTTTAACACTACTGTAATTACAAACAACATCAACAACAAAACGCAATCCAAGTGTCATGCTGTGAGATTGTATTATGCCACCTGGAGACAACTACTAAGACACACCAATTAAAACCATGACTGGGAGGGTGACACGTGTGTGCGTGTGTGTGTGCGTGTGTGTGTCGCGCGTGTGTGTGTGTATGCACAGGATGCGGGCATGACACACAGGTGAAGCTTCAAGCTAAAGAGCTGCTGTCTCCCTGCCTCTCACTCAGCCATGTTTAAGGAGCCATGTGGAGAATAGCTGAACAGAACAGCAAGCACTCCAATCCTCCACAGCCTTTGACCTTTCCCAGAAGCCCCTGTTTATACAGTACCTGCATGCAATAATGCAAGTATAGACCATGGTCTCGGCTGCAGACAAAGTCAAGGTGATGCAATTTAGAGGCCGAACATCAACGTGTTGTGTTTGACCAGCGAAATGATGTGTCACACATGGCCTTTGACCCAACATGGAACAAACAATGATTTTCCTTTACGGAACATTTTATATCAGCTTGAGACCAATCGCGCTGAGAGAGTTCCCGATGCTGCTTTCATTTCCCGTGGCAACCTGTGGAGGTAACTAGTCACTTACCGCGACAGTTCGACGAATAACAGGGCGCTGTTATCTAGTCAGACTTACTCAGGGACATGTCAGGGGAAAAATAAATGTGGGTGGCTGCATGCATCCATAAAACACAACACAAGGAGAAGCAGATCTCAACCCAGCATTTAAACTACAAAGGTATGCTGGTTGAAAAGATTGGTTTAGCTTAATCATATAGCTAAAAGTGTGCTTTGTTTTATCTACTGTGGATTGCTGACTGATTTCTTTTACGTGTTTTGTTATTTTACTCAAACATCCATATAATGAGCTATATTCTTTTTCATTTTGTGTTTCAATGGTAAGATCTGCTTTTCAGTCAATCAATTCATGTGTATTTATGTAATTTCACAGCTTAAGTTTTAATCAGAACCCAGAATAGAAAAACATAATGGTTGAAAAAATAAGCAATTTGAAAATACAATTAACCTTGTGTAAATTGTTGCACTGTTTTGGGGCATTTGACAACAACAACAAAACATAAACAGTATAAATATATTCAGGAAGACGTGTAGAATGTGTGTGCGTGTGTGTGTGTGTTTGTGTGTGCCTGTTTGTCTGTCGTAAATGAGTTCAGGTTCTGAAATATCAGTCAAGTTTTCTTTCAAACAACCTCCATTCCCTGGTGAGAATGAACAAACCGTCTTAATGTAACTGCACACACAAACTGTCTGCCCTTTACAAAGACGCACCAGCCTCGACAAATGGGGACCAGCAGATGCGTTCAAACGCATTTGTTTTTCATCTGCAGGTGCTCTTTTGACAGAGAAATATAGAAGAAGAAGAAAAAAGCCAATAGTTGCCATCCGTGCTCTCGTGTGTGTTTGTCCATGCCTGTGTTCATCCATCCTGAATGAGGTTGTTGTCAGATCTGTGTTCTTAATGAGCCGTAGTGGGACCGCAACCTCCCATCCCCTTCCCTGCCCTCCCCCCCACCAATCACTGTTTCACTGCTGGGCAAATGTCCTCTAGTTGCTGGGCATATTCCAATTTAAGGTGGCACACACAATCCACACACATTGTCTGCATGGTGTTCAATTGGAATACAGTAGGGTTACAGAATAGATGGAAGATGCCTGCCCGGTGTATAAATTGAGGCTGTGTGTGTATGTGTGTGTGTGTGTGTGTGTGTGTGTGTGTGTGTGTGGGGGGGGGGTGTATTTTTGCATGCAGCCCGGCCACAAAAGCAGTGCAGACTGGAATATATATATTTTTTCTCTCATGGATGAATAAGAGAGGAAGGTATTACCAAAAACTATAGACTACAACTATGGGAGCAACATTGAAAATGTTCTGGTCTCTTAAGCGGGCGTGTTACTTTACATCACTTTACGTGATATTTTGCTAAGGAGGCTGAGCGTATGTAGCATGGCTCTGTACGACTATTGCTCTCATCTAAAAATTTTTAGCCAAGATTATAGTCTGGAAACTCTTTTTGCATTAGTGTTTTCACAGCCTGCTGGCAGAACAATCCAATCAGTGTGGGTTAGTGAGATGACGTTGAAGTCAAGCGAATGGTGTTAGAGCTAGATAAGGCGATCAAAACAGTTGTAGCAATGCTGATTTGTTATTAAACGTTGTCCAATAGTATCAAAATTAACCAGATGTCTACGCCCAGTAGGAGGCAACGACTGTTAACACTTCCCAATGGACTGTGGCCAGACCTTATTCATGTGAATTTTGGGTCTGGTTACTACAGGCTAACATGCAGCTAAGTCTACAGTACCATGCGTGGTTGAAAGAACATTTTTACGAAATAGTTCACTACAGAAATACTGTTGCAGCCTCAGATGTATTCTATATATTTTACTTTTACAGTATATACATTTTAATTTAGTATGCGCAGTGGCCTCTTTATTTTTTTTCCGTGGCTGTATTAGCCAAAGCAAGCCATTGATTTTCAGCTATTCACTATGTTATACTGCTTGTGCGATTAGCCAGCTGTGTGGGTTCAGTCAGAGCAGTTTGACTGTGGCGGTCAAACAGACGCTAAGGGCCGCCCTCCGGCCAAACTGCCTGGCGGCGTATCGGGCTACGTTGGGCTTGAAATGTGGGCACAGATAGAAACATACAGACACACACACCAAAAGTAATTGGCTGGTGTGGTGACAACAGAATCCCTCAACCATTGGGGTGATCAATCCTAAAGGTGTAGGTAAACAAAACCATTCTTCTGTCCTTTAAAGCAGTCTATCTGCCCTTGTTAAAAAACAAAGCTCCTTTAAATGGACAAATGAGGAGGGAAAATAGAAAATCCAACTTCTAACTGGCATTCGAATACATTCCTATTGATCAAAAGACACTTCCGACCCCCCACCGCCCCCCCCTCCCCGCGCTCGCATTTTGGTTTGCTAACTGCTGCATCGTACATCAAGCCTATCATGTCTGACTGCTGCCTGCTTGTTAAAGACATGATGAAGAGATGCACCACAGAAACATTAATTAGGACTCATCACTGGCCCACACTGAGAGAATCGGCTTGGTACTCTGCGTGTGTGTGTATGTGTGCGTGCGTGTGTGTGCGTGCGTGTGTGTGTGTGTGTGCATATGCACATACAGTATTATATACAGTATCTATATACAGTATCTATACATTATTAATATAAATTATGGATCGTGGTTTCTGGGAAGTATTTCTGCGTGAATTACATATAAATGTGTGTGTGTGTGTGTGTGTGTCACGTTCATTCACTGTATATTATGGAGACACACAGAGTGGCGCCATGACTTCGGTTAACAGTAAACACACCATTGAGAACTCATTAGAGTAGCTCTCGGCTTCTCGCATCACTGTTCCAGTGATGGGGCTTTAGCTCCAGCCTTTTCTGGAAGCCAGCAACAAGCTAATTAGCAGGCTAGTGCTCATTACAGTCAGGCTATAGCGAGCAGGGCCCCACTCTAGCACATCATCTGTAGGCCGTCAGAAACCCAGCATGTACAGTATGTTACAGAAGCACGCGTATGCAAACAGGAAGAGGCTGTGTTAAGTGTCTTGCTAAATACACAAAGTTAGCCTCCATTTATTCAGGACCCATAGATGTTTCTTCTGTGTGTGTGTGTGTGTGTGGAGGGGGGATGGGGGGGGGGCGAATGTTCTAATCATTGGTCTTATCTGAGGTGTTGAAGTTGTCTGACATTCTGAAGGGCTAGCAAAAGGCTGTATAAGGAGAATAAAAAGTAGCTTTTCACCAATGTTCTTCTGTCTGTAGACTTGCATTACAGCTATAAGCACTTTTTTAAACAATTGGCTAGTCAAACAGGCATATATCATTTTCAAAGTGGCTATTGTATTCTTACAGTGTACATAAGAATACAACTATTTATATAAATGTCACACATTCAACCAATACCTAAAACTAAACTGGCATTTTATTATTTAAAGGCAGGGTCTATATAATAAACTCCCTCAGAAGCTCCGCCTAACACTTGGAAACACACTGTAAAACCTAAGGCATCGCTGTTCTGAGCAGTGTTCACCACTTTATTTGTGTTCCTGTTTACAAGCGAGAGAACAGTAAGCTTGCGGAATGCGAGGATCATTTGACAAAAACGTGTATAGCTTACGAATAGCAGACTATGCCTTTAAAGGTGAAGTCACTGATTGTAATCCTACACACTTTTCGTCAAATCCTGTTCAAATATATAAACTGTAAGTAAAGTGTAACTAAAATGTGTTTTTTGAGCTGTAAACAAAGTAGTATGATTGATCTGTGATGAGACACATCAATGCTGATGTTAATATTGACAAAATTCCCATTTTTATATAAATCGGCATGCTGGAAACAGAACTACACGTCATATCTGTTAAAAATCACCCCAGGACCTGGCTGGTTTTCATCAGTTCACTTAGTACGCTCATACGTCATCAAATTAAAATGTTAAAAAATTCATCAAATTCTGCCCCTCCCCACACTCAGCTCCTAAACTCCTTTTTCTAATTTGTAGTGGGTGAAGTCAAGCTCATAGCTGTAGTGCAGTTACACTTTAATATAATGTGTAATTTTTATTTCATATAATTATTCCTTTTCAAATGATTTCACTTTCACCAGAATGACCGACTAGCAAACTGTTTAGCTTTACATCTGACCGTTTCACTAAACCACTTGTATGGACAAGCCTTCCATTGCCTTACTCCATTCATCCATCTGTCCATCATATGTCCTACTGTACGCCGATCAATGCGTTTGATCAAAGGCTGAGCGAAGGCTTATTTCAGTCCAATACAGGATTGCGTTTTATGCAAGACTAAAAGGCTTTAACTGGAAGCCAGGGAGACAGACCAGTGATTTTATGGCATGAGGCACATGTGGCACCAATATCGGCCTCGCTAGCAGATTTGGTCTCATTATCTTCTTCCAAATATGATCGTATCAAACACATTTTTCATTGTCTGAACTCTCTAGCAGTTTCCAATTATTATTTTTCTGTATTTAATTAATCAAGTGAAATTCTTTATAGCCTACTTTTAAATCTCTCACAACTTTAATAGCGTCAAGGATATCAGAGTCAAGATTAAGACTGCAATGGAGTGGAGACTAAGTTAGATAAAGCAAAGTGAGTAAGTAAGTAAAGATTATTTAGAGTATATAGCACCTTTCACTGACAAGAGGGGTCACAAAGTCCTTTACAATAAAAAGATGAACAAGTAAATCAAATAAAACACACTACACATAATGAAAAGGTATACAATACCATAAAAAAATAATAAGGCAACCACACCATATTGCTAAATAAACGCTTGCTTAAAAAGTTGTCTTTAGGTGTTTTTTGAGAAGAGTTCCCAGAATCCATCTCTCTCAAGGCTAGCAGGAGAGATTTCCAGAGCCTATGAACCACAAACGTGTCCTTGAAACAGTTAAAAGGTCTTGGCCTGCAGATCCCAGAGACAACCAGATGTGCGTTCAAAATTGGCCAACAGTGGCGAACATTCGTGACGAACATGTTTGCTTTGAACTTGAATTTTGAACGATTTTTGTAAACTTTCACCCTTCGTCCAGCTTCAACGCGTGTTCGCCGAGAACTACCTCCTCAAACCATTTGCTTTTGTTCGCAAACGTTCGCGGTGAACACAATGCAAACACAAAACTGTTTAAATATGTTTGCAAATGTTCACAAACGTTCCCTATGTTCGCCAATTCTGAACGTACCTCAGATGTGCGTGTGTGCTGAGGTGAACCTTCACTGTTAAGAAAACATGTTTTACTAGCTATGACCTTCTGTTAGACTTTGCCATTTCCGCTACATTATTTATATTGGTTGCACCCTGGTGCTTTTTGCACTTTTAGATTTACATGTAGGTAATTATTGAGTTGCACATGGACATACAGTACCGTACATTGTAGCTTGAAGCAGCTGTTGAAACACACACTATCGTAGGTCCTTCTGTTGTCTATCATGCATTTATTCATTGTAATTGCATCCCTCATTAAAAGTGAGTAAAATCCAAAGCAAGGATCTGACAAATCATTAAGAACAGAGTCAAAGAGTATCTTGTTCTCACGGAGAGAGCAATAAAGCAACATACAGAAAATACTTCATAGAGTCTTTACCAGGCTCGTGTTTCCACACAGTACCCCCATTAAAGCGGTTGAATCTGAAGGCAGAAGCAGAGCCATACGCAGGGGGCTATAGCTCCGTATGTCAAGACAAAGGAAGCCTGCATCCTTAATCAAAAAGGCTATTCATCACAGGGGCTACATCCGCCGTAATGATGCGTACAGATAAGGAGATAACAAGGTAAATGAGAAGGAGAGTTAAAATAATACCGTAGCCGCCACGGTTCACGCACTGCTGCACTGCTGATAAATGACACAGGCCTCTCTTCTACCGTTTATTCCTACATTTTGCTTTCTTACAATTCCAACAGACGCTCCTCAGATCTTGCACCGACCGACATCAAGAGGGATGAGGGATGTGGCGGACACGCAAAAAAAAAGAAAGTGTGCATTTTATATCCTAAATGTAATTTGTTGACAGAAAATGTGCAAATAAAGATTGCCACGTGTGTAGACATAGATATATCATTACCAGAATACAAACATGCCGGCAAACAGAGATTGCAAGGGGCGGTGTGTACGCACGCACACATTGCCACGCGCAAACACGCACACACACGCACACACACACACACACACACACACAAACGCGCGTGCACTCACATATGCACATGCATACATGAATATGCCAACACGTTTATGCGCATGCAAACACAAATGTACACAAACACACTCACCCTCACACACAAACGCCTATGCACATACACGCACACACACGCACACACACACACACACACACACACACACCTGTTGCAGTTGGCAGATGTTATGTGCCCAGGAGATCTGACGGCAACAGAACAATAACCAATTAAGGAGTGATTGAGAAGGTGAGGGGACCCAACAGTTCATGGAAGAGGATCCAGTCAATTAATCAAATGCTCCATTAGGAGACAGTCCAAAAGCCTTGTAGGTATCATCTCCTATCATACATGGCCATCTACATTGTGTGATCACCAATCTGTGCAGCTTCTCCTTATATATTGCTTTTAAATAATCATATTTCATATGATTAAATGCCTATTTTGCTGCTAATCATTAGCAGTAATACAATGACGGTTAATAATGTTGTTCTTTATCTAGTATCTTGGTGTGGCATTTGCAGACACCAGGCGCCTTTCAAAACGGAAACGGTCACTCCACCAGAAATGACACGCATAACTAAATATAATAGTGGACATAATCTAGAACAGAATATTGTGTATATTACAAGTTTAGTCAATGGAATGAAATGGTTCTCTTTCGGTCTCCTACATGGATGCGGTTGGCTCTCCTCTGGTAGGATTAAAGCAGATTGGGTTGTGCGTTGCATAATATTGT
>JAODUE010000020.1:3183186-3199003 GCA_027564755.1 Amblyopsis hoosieri | reverse complement strand
TGTGCCAAGTTTCGTAAAAACGCTGCATGTGGAACATGCCGAAACCTGAAAATCCGGCGGAATAATAATAATAATAATAAAAAAACTAACAATAACAATAGGTGTCAGAAGCTTCGCTGCTTGACCCCTAATAATAATAATAATAATAATAATAATAATAATTGTGTAAAACTGAAAAGAAAATATTTACATTTTCACTTCATTGGTTGATTGGTTGTTATCTCTGGCCAGAGGTAGCAGTGTTGGAATTAAGATAGTATGATGCATTGTACTGTATGCCTATACAGTATACTGTAAAGGTCTAAACACAAATTCCTATGACCAAATGACAAAATGACAATGATCCGACGAAAACAAGGCATAACTCAAGATCTTATAAACAAAGACACAACACAGGCCATTGGACAGAACGTAGGAGAGCAGGTGAAACCAACACAGGCCATTGGGCAGAACGTAGGAGAGCAGGTATTGTACATAAAATAACATTTAGTACAGTTACAGTTTACATGTAAGCCTGTAAGAAACACAGCCTGCCCACAACCTCTAGATGACAGCACCCTGGGGGGGGGGGGGGGCAATGCCACATTAAAGGATATCATTCCTTTAAAGGTGGAGTCAGCAATGGTATTCAGCTAATAAGTTCAGCTAATATCACAGACCAGGAGAAGGCAGCATCATGAAGATCGTCCTCTGTTCACTGTACATCCCTCACGCAGCCTCTCTTCCACCTTTAAGATGCACACCATCTACGACTGGCTGTTGGATGAAAACATATTGACTGTACAGCTTCTGCCTACTTTATATATATTTTTTTTTTTTTCCATGAAAAGCATCCATGACCCCACCTTTAATAAATATGCACATTTATTATGCTAGCTATCTACAACTTAAAATACTTGAATACGTTAATATAAATATACGTCAGACTGTATCTACAAGTTACACAATTATCTTTAATATAAATATACTTCAGACTGTCGTGATGACTTATCAAAAAGGGGAATTGATACTTTTTAAAATGTCAACATTAATCACTAAATGCTTTAGTATTCCACAAAGTATGTGCCACAATGATCTTAGGGGCTTTGCTAACAAAATGCTGAGAACACAATGTATCTGTCTGATTGAGTGGTGGTGATTTTTCTACAGTATAGTGAGAAAAATAAATGAACAAAAAACATTCTGAATTGAGGACAAACACAGAAACGCTCATAGGGGAGTGGGACATAAACGATCGCAGCCCCCCCCCCCTTCCTTCCCACCACCACCACCCTCGCGGTGCCTTTTCTCCCTTCTCAATATTGATTGCGAAGGCCGGGCAGCTCAATCTCTGCTCTACGGCGCTCATCAGAGCCCCGCTGATGGAGAGCTGCCCGCTAAGTGCAAACCTCGTGTCATGGCGGGCTGGCCAATCTATTAATGAGCAGAGTTGTGTGTGTGTGTGTGTGTGTGTGTGTGTGTGTGTGTGTGTGTGTGTGTGTGTGTGCGCGCGTGCGTGTGCGTTCGTGTGTGTGTTATCCCCGTCTCTCGTTGATACTGAGCGCTACCTTACTGCAGGGGCGTCCAGTGTGACCGCGCACTATTTAGGTTTGGGGTTTGAGCTACTGGATCTTGTTTGGAAGATCATAATTTTTGCACAAGGTTGACAAGACCACGTATCCCACATTCCCCTCAGCAGCTGGTGCTCTTTATAACAGGCCTGATGTTTATAGAACTCACTTATTAAAATTCCAAATTATTTTCTGTGAAGTCACGTGTTCCTGCATTCGCAGAAAGGGGTAACATAAAAACATAAATATGGGCATTTTTAGGTAGGCCTATTATAATAGCGTTGCAGAATGCATACTTCTCAAATGCCTTCTATAGGCTATTTGAAGTTCTCAGTCTTGTTTCGGGGTCTCGTCTCAGACAGGAGGACTGTATTTTACTCCAAGATGGCCACAACTGTGGCAATATAATTACATTGCTGCCGGTGCATTGTCAATTATTTGTTAACATAATTCCTGTGATGTAAAACGTCTTGATAAGAAACGTCTTACTGTAAGAGAGGTAAATAAAGATAAATCTTGTTTAGTTTTTTGGAAATATGGATCTATGAAAACAGTTAGAGAAGTGCCTATGGTTTGCATGTTCCACATTTTATCTTAAATGTCTCATGCAGTGTGGGACTCATGGTCTTGATCTTCACTCGGTTTTGCCATGCCTTGGTCTTTTGCTGTGGTCTCTACTCCCCAAAGTATTGGTCTTGTCTCAGTCTCGATACACTCTTCGTCATGACTTGACTCGGTTTAGGTGGTCTTGTTCCACAGAAATGTGCACAAGCAGACATGGATGGATGCATCTTTAAGACCTGCGGAAGTGAAGGGAGTGAGTGAAAATGGCGCAACACTGCCCTCAAGTGATATGATGTGATACTGGCCTGTATAGTGTTTATTGGCCTCAGGTCATGTTGGCATAACACAGTGCCAGTGTCAAAAGGCTGCTGAATTTGCTAATAGAACATACAGTACGTATATTCTTCTCCTGAGGGTTTAATGTCTGAACTTAGTTGATGCAATATTTGCTAAAACACACTTTGAAATATTAATGTATTTTTTTATATTTAATTCATGAAAATGTACATTTCACATTACAGATACATTTTGGAATTGAATTTGATGCAATGTTAGTTTTTTTTTTACTTTTTAATATGGAAATCTCTTCTACCAGCACATGACGTTCTATTGAAACAGGATGATGTATACTGTAATCATGGGGTTTTATTAGGCCATTTTTGCAATTAGGCCTTTTGGCAGATGCATTATGCTATAAGTGGAACTGGCTAAATCTATTTAAATAAGTAAATGTTATGTATAGCACCTTTCACAGACAAGGGGTCACAAAGTGCTGTACAGTACAAGCAATGAGAACATTTAAAATTCAACACAACACAAAATAAAGTACATCATGACATACATTTTTTTTAACATTTCAATTAAAAAGTTGCTAATTTAAAACAGATGTGTCTTTTTAAATGCCCACAGAATCCAATGGCTCTTCATGCTAAGCGTAGCGCGTTCCACAGCCTCGGCGCCACTGCACTAAACGCACACACTCTTAAAATGTGTTCTCGGAACCGTTAAAAGGTTTTGGTTTGAGGACCTTAGAGTCCGAACAGAAGTATTAGCATGTAACAAGTCCAGAATGTAGGTAGGAGCTTGACCATGCAAGGCTCTTAAAGTAATGAGCAAGATTTTAAAATTGACTAAATAACTGATCAGAAGCCAACTTAGGGCCTGAAGCACAGGAGTAATGTGCGCTCTCCGTTTGGTCCCAGTTAAAAGCCTAGCAGCTCCATTTTGCACAACCTACAGTTGGATCATGGTTGGTTTATTCAAACAAGTGTACAAATCATTGCAATAATCCAATCGTGATGAAATAAATGCTTGGACTAGCATTTCAATTCTGTTTTTCGAAAGCACCAATCAAATTTTTGCAATGTTTCTGAGATGGAAAAAGCAGGAACGAACAACATATTTGACATTCCCTGAACTACTGGAAGATAGAAACCCCATAGCCTGCCTAATATTAGGGGATATATAATCTGGGGGAAAAATCATCACCTCGAATGCATCCGTATTTAATTGCAAAAAATTGTCAACTATCCAATCATCTATGGAGGCTAGGCAATTCTGCAGAAGTGACAGCTCGCCAAGCTTTTCAGGGTCAAAATAAATATATAACTGGATATCATCAGTATAGCAGTGATAAGAAATTACTTTAAAACTACTGAGGAAGCATATACTGTATACAAACTGAATAGCAGAGGGTCCAACACACAACAATGGGGCAGTGACTGACATTGTTGCTCCGACTAACTGGCTAGAGTATTACCATCCTACAGTAACCACAAGGCTATCCATGTCTCCCAGTTTAACTGTTTCTGTTTCATTTCCATAACAAACTAATAAATACTGTATAATAAAGTAAGTTCATGGACATGGCGTCAGTGTGTTAATGCCAATAACAACAGCACACAGAAATTTCAATTCACAGATTTATTTAATCCAGATTGTTGTCATGTCAGGCTTTTACACAATGCATCTGGCTTCAAATTGGTTTCAGTATAATGGGAAAAACATGTATAAAAAACATTTACAGAACACTGGAAGGGATGTGACATTAGCACTCAGTTTAAAGAAGCTACCTGTTAAGACTTTATGCATGAATTATAAAAGTATGGCATTCTTCAGTGACAACATTTATTTAGTTAATGTCAGATCTTCTACTTTATCAGTACACAGATACATGATAGAGCTGGTGTTCTGAAGTGTTTTTTATTTGTTTGTTTGTTTGTTTGTTTGTTTGTTTGAGCATTCCCTCAACAGCAGTGTTTTTTCCCTTTGTCAATTCCTTACATGTCAGTGCAGAAAGTAAACAACTGTTGCCTTAATTATTGAATGACGATACAGTATGTGTGTGTGTGTGTGTGTTAGTTTTTTTTAAGATCATTTACATTCAGAACCTCCACTCATTGAACAGTGCAGTGAGCAAGAGCAATGTAGGATAATAGCTATTGGTCCTCAAAAACAGAATAGATGGCAGTGTAACAAAAGAAGGTCGGACACAGTTTAAAGAAATAGCAGGACCACTAACTATCTAAATCCCTTCATCGCGACTGCTAACTGATTGTACGGCATAGCACCTTGGATGGGTTCAGGTTGAGATAATGTGGGCTTTAGAAGTGACGCTTGGATGAGCTGCTGGAGGTCACAGATGACTTGGTGATCACCGCGTTGCTCCCGTAGCCCCCAGAGCCACCGTAGCTGGAGCCACCGTAGCCGAATCCACCGCCCGAGCTTGGGCTGGCGTAAGCTGTGGAAACAGAGAGACCGGGTGAGTCTGCTGTCTGCCAAGACTCAGTCATCTATCCTTTAGGTTACTTGTAACACTGCATGTCTTTAGTTTTGTTATTGTATTGGTTCCACACATATACAGTGAATACAATATAAAATGTTTATCAATGGATATATAGGCCTACAAGTACGTGTTTGAGTGTGGGAGAAGCCTAACATGGCGTACAGTATATGAATCACACCCAAACATTACGATAAACGTGTCAAATATTAATGTAAAGCGGTTCTGCTCACATCCAGAGCTCTGCTGCACGTGGATGGTTGCAGCGTTGCCACCAGAGGTCAGCCTGTTCTCCTCCCCTTCCAGCAGCTTCCTGTAGGTGGCAATCTCGATGTCCAGGGCCAGCTTGACGTTCATCAGCTCCTGGTACTCGCGCACCTGGCGGGCCATGTCCTGCTTGGCCCTCTGGAGGGCGTCCTCCAGGTCCTTGATGCGCAGCTTGGCATCCTTCACCGCCAACTCGCCACGCTCCTCGGCCTCTGCGATCTGGGCCTCCAGATTGGACCTCTGCAGGAGAGCAACGGTACTACAGTTAGCTGCTGTTGCAATCGGTGGCATTGGTCTGTGTGTGTGTGCTACTGTAGTCTAAAGCTATCTACATCGGTAGCAGTGGTCTGAAAATGTGTGCGTCTGTGTGTGTATGTGTGCGTGTGCATGTGTGCGCATGTGATTACCTGTCCCTTGACGGACTCGATCTCGTTCTGAAGACGGGAAATCATGCGGTTCAGCTCAGCGATTTCAGCCTTGGTGGCGCGCAGGTCCTCTCCATACTGTCCAGCAGAGGTCTGGATCTCCTCGTACTATGTCGGAGAAGGGAGACAGGGTGCGTTAGGAAAGTGATTTAAAAGAGACCAGGCGCACCAGGGTCTTCTGTTGATCTCCTCGCTCACCTTCTGCTTGTACCAGGACTCGGCCTCTGCTCTGCTGCGGTTGGCGATGTCCTCGTACTGCGCCCGCACCTCGGCCACGATGGCGTCCATGTCGAGGTTGCGGCTGTTGTCCATCTCCACCACGACGGACGTGTCCTTGACCTGTGACTGCAGCTCACGCAGCTCCTGTACGGGACAACCGGGACAACCGCTCACGTCAAGTCAAGGCGCTTTTATTATTCGTTTGTTGAATTGGAATAATACTGTAGGCTACTGCCACTGTGTATGTAGTCATGCTGAAGATAAAAGCTATGGGGAATATAGTGCTTACAGCATCGTAGACGGCTCTGAGGAAGTTGATCTCATCCTGAAGTGCATCAACCTTGGCCTCCAGCTCCACCTTGTTTATGTACGCGCTATCGACGTCCTGGAGAAAGGGCAATAACAAACATTAAGACACACAGCTACGGGGGACGCGGGGGGAAGCGTTATGACGTGACGATATGGAGGGTGGAACTGTCTTGTACCTTCTTCAGCAGTACGAACTCATTCTCCACCCCGGCGCGCTTGTTGATTTCATCCTCATACCTGCCGAAACATGAGAGGAGCGTCAGAACGGTTGCTACTCTCACGCTTCACGCCCTCGCCGTGGTCAAACATTAACGGGCGATATAATCGATATTTGACGCTCACTTGTTCTTGAAGTCCTCAACCAGGTTCTGCATGTTCCTCAGCTCTCCCTCCAGCTTCATCTTCTCGTTGCCGAGCCCGTCCAGCTGCCTGCGCAGGTTGGCGATGTAGGCCTCGAACATGCTGTCGATGTTGGAGCGGGTGGTGGTCTGGCCCTGCAGGAGATTCCACTTGGTCTCCAGCATCTTGTTCTGCTGCTCCAGGAAGCGCACCTGCAGGGGGGGAGGGAACCGGGGTGTGGAAGTGGGTCAAATCGTTGCTGCAAAAATAATTTACCTTGATTAAAAAAATAATAGAGGAATAAGAGGAAGCAACAGTTGGTGCCATGCTTGAAATTCCCGTTTTAATAATTAATGATAATAATAATAATAATAATAAATTACTTTTTCCAAGTAATTTATTATGCATTATTTAATTATTATTAACAAGTAGGCGTGGATGCCATAGAACTACACTTTTAAGGTGTGTCCTTTTGTAGAAGGCGTCTATGTCATGTTTGACCAAGCAGCTGTAATGCAACACAACACCCCCACCTTTACACGCATTGCTGAGTAAATATCATTGCAGGGTTGGGCCTGAGCAACCACACCCTGTCCACAACTTCTGTAACGAATGAGGCCATATGATAATCTCTGAGTGTAAGCCTTGTTTGTTCAGTTATAGTTAATAGGAGGCATGATCTCTGTTCTAGCTCGCTAGGGGCCCCACTAACCCTGTTCATAACAAGAGGACAAAAGATAATTAGGCATAATGTCTTTTCAATGATCGTATTCAGACTTTCATCCCAAAGGCGAAGCCATTGTGTAAGTGTGTGTGTGTATGTGTGTTTTGCCTATCTCTTATTTGCCTGTGACTCATTCAGCATTGTCATGGGCCACACAGGCCACACAGACAAGCCAGCCATTAAAAAAAAACTAAACTAGGTGTGGCAAAGAGAGACCACATACATACAAAGCAGGTCGGTATCAAGGGACATTGACTTTGTTTAGTGTTTTGGTGATTTAAACTGTTGAGTTTTTAACATTCACGCACATTGCATAAAGGATATGAAGATGTCGTCACCCCAAGCTAGAGGCAATGTACAGTATGTGAAACTAGCATGCTAGCATTCCACTGGATTTAAACCAAGTGAAAGCTTTTATTGCATTCCACTCAGCATTCTTGTTGCTTCTAATGGCTAGGTGATAGCGGCTTTGTACAGCCGCCAGACTTTGGACTTGCTGCAGTCTTAGGTAAAAGTTGGGTGATTCAATAGCAATAGAATCCACACCCATGTTTAGATAGTGTGGGCAAAGAGGCCGCAGACAGTTAAAACTTCCTTAGGGAGGGGTAGGTAAAGTTACAGGTGAATGCATGGTCATAAATGGCCTTTGCCATAATTTCTGCAATAATCTTTCCCAACCACACGTCTAAATGCATTGCTGGGTGCATATGGATACTTGGGAGATAAGATTCACATCTCTGACAGCGTAATAGGCTATGACAATATTCAGTCAGGCAAACGTAGGACTAAATTAGACATTCATTTGGTTAAATGTGTGTTTGTATAAGACACTGTAAGTGATATGCACTCATGGCACCGCTGTCAGCATTTATAAACTGGTAACTTTGTTCCATTTGGCTTCTTTTAAAACATCCTCAACATGAAGTCAATAAGATGGGGGTGAAGAGGCAACAGGCCCACTTCATAAGTAAGTACACACATTTTTAAAGCACTTTTCACAGAGATATAAAATCACAAAGTGCTTTATATTAAAAACATCAACATGACAAGTATTAAAATAAATGTAAAACAGGAAAATTAACTATGAGTACAGATGCATAAGCATGAACAAACACTGGCAACCAAATAACAACTGTTTTAAAAAGCTAACCAAAAAAACCCTCAACTGTGTCAACTGTTTGATAAAATGATTATCAGGGACTGACCTTGTCAATGAAGGAAGCGAAGCGGTTGTTCAGGGTCTTGATCTGATCCTTCTCCTGGGTGCGGACGACCTGGATGTTGGGGTCAATCTCCAGGTTCAGCGGGGCCAGGAGGCTGCTGTTGACCGTGACAGCCGTAATGGGCGCCACGAATCCGCCTCCGTACCCACCACCCATCCCGCCGCCGCTGCTGCTGCTGCTGCTGAAGCCGTAGCTGGAGCTCCCGCCCATGCCTCCCCCCATGCCGCTCCCGACGCCAGCGTACCCTGTGCGGCGTACGCTGCTGGTCCGGGACGGTCCTGAGTAGGACTGCGTGGAGAAGGTTTTGCGGACGGAGGTTTTTCCTGCGTAGCTCATGGCGGCGGCTTGTTATTAAGGGGTTGTTGACTCTGCTTGACAAGCCGAAGGCTGATGTGAAGAGTGTTGTCGCTGGAGCGGGGCGCACGGCAAGGTGTGGGCTTCAAAAGGAGAGTCAAGTTCCTCTGGGTTGCTGACAAGTCACTCCGGCTGCTTTTATAGCCGGGTCCTGAAGGGGGGGGGGAAGGCGGCGGCCCTCTACCTGGCTCTGTGACATTCAACCACGCAGACCCTGCATGCCCCCTCCCTCTCCCTCTCCCTCTCCCTCTCTCTCTCTCTCTCTCCGTCCACCCTCCCCGAGTAGCTGGGCCTGCCCCCCAGAAGCGGCCAGTCCTGTAATACAGGTCGAGAAGGAAGATAAGCTCTCTGACACACCCCTTCACTGGTGCCCTGAGGAGGTGGGGAGGCTGTGGAGTGCGTCTGTTAAGGACACGGTCTTCTAACTTTTTGGGATATTTAAAGCACTTTTAGAGAGCGAGTGTCGCAATCGCAGAGAATGTGCACTTTCTGGGCGTGATTGCAGCTCTGGGCTCTGATGCAAAATGCAACAGGGGAACAAAAAGCACAATGTGGTTTTGCACTGTTAGGCATATCTGATCTACACCATGACCATACTGGTAAAAAAAAATGATCTTGCAGAGAAATGCTGAGCATATTTCTTACTTACCACACCCTGGTGCATGGTTTAATCAAACACCAGTGCCTCCTGTTGTCTCCACCGGCTATACGGTAGGTGAGGCCTATACAGTACATTCCTATTCCTTCACCTATAACATTACACAAAGGCACGCTTGTCGTTTCTACTATGTGTGGAACTCTGCTTTTTACTAATTATTGTGAGAGGGTTTATCTGCACACAGGTACATTGTGATACATTGCAATACAGCAAGCTGGTGGAACTCATTGTTCACGGTATAGGTGGCTAGATTCACAGTGGTATTCATTTATCATTCACTGCAGTTCTAAAATATACAATAGATTATTTACTTTGATCGATTAATCAATGACATCAATCAAATGCCCATGCATTTAGCTCCCCAAATGATTATTTTTTGGCTAAATGACATCACGAGGACTTAGTATTGATGTAAGGAATCTACCAAGTAGTAAAGGTCCCCCCACACACACACACATTAAAACGGGTGTGTTTAATAAACACTTCTTGGCTAATGGTTCACTCCAAGTCTTCTGAACATACCTCAGTAATACATGCTGTAAATTATTCACATGTATGATACTATGTGGCCCAAAGCATTGTTAAGACCATGCACGGTAGCTCACCTCGGTTGCATAAGAGGGTGTACTGAGGTTTTAATTTATAGAACTGAGACAAAAACCACTTGACATCTTCCAGCTGAAAGTAGATGGGGAGACGTTACAAAAATGGCCATAGATCAAAGACAGAATGAGCCAATGCCCCTGCCTGGATATTGCCTGTGCTTGTCAATAACGGTAGTGTCATGTGCTAGTCCAAAACATATCATGTAAAGAAGTTCAACCTACGCTTTCACATAAGAGCAATACCGTTGGATGCTTGAGAGAACACGTTTGCAGGGCTATCAGTGAACCCGGTTTTGACTTGAAGGTGTGGAAGCATCATGCGTCTTAGAAGGGATGATCTGTTGTTCATATAGTGTTCTGTAGAACACATTCCTACATGCACATGTAAAATGCTCGCTAATGAGGTCTTGGTGGTTTTGCATTGGTCCAGTCAAAGATCACCGCAGTATTTCATTCTGTTTTCACAGCAGTTCACGTGTTTGAAAATCAACTTCTTGTATATAAAAACAGCAAAATATTTTTGCTAGTATAAAGTAAGTATAAATATAAGTAAAGTCATACTGTATATATACAGTACTGTATATAGTGTATATATCATGCCTTTTAGCTTTGAGATGTTTGTACACAGCACAGTATAAGTTCAAAGCTAACTTCATGCTTAAAGTGTAACTGCACCCCAGCTCTGAGCCTGACTCCACCTTTAGCATCGCAAGACCATCCTGACCTCGCAATGCTTCAGTTTGACTTCACCGCGAGTATCAGTTTGGAGAGCTTGGAAATCGAGGTGTTTCAGGCCAGTAAACCTAATGTGTTGCCAATCAGCGTCATGGTTTAGGTGTGACGAAGGTGACTTGAAAACCACTTTAGTCAAAAAAATAGTAGCTGCCCTAGATGATACAATATATAGCATCGGTTTTACTAGAATTTATTAGACGAGCAAAGGTTTCAATGGGCGGCTCCCCAGATGGATGTGTCTTAACAGACTCATGTATCTGGTGTGTCAGGTTAGACCACCCACACATACACAACTTTTAAAAATGCATCAAGGAGCTGAGCGAGGGGAGGTGCTGAGAGCGGGATGCCCATTAACATTTACCGTTAACATTTGAATTTGATTACGTATGAGCAGACAGTGTATCGTTGAAAACCAGCCAGTCCTGGAGTGATTTTTTACAGATATGGCATGTAGATCTGTTTTCAACTAGAGATAGGACGATATATGATATTAGCGTTTATCGCAATAAAAATACTGACAAGAATCGTATCGTGGTGAATGTCCATTATCAGGATAATCATACAAGTATGAATATTTGTGACTTGGAAAAAAAAGCTATCTAGCTCACTTGTACAGTACAGTCCTATTGTATTTATTTTCTAATGTATTTATTAGTCTGCATACGTCCAGTCAATCAACAATATGGTTGAAGGCTCGTCTTGCCCATTGTGTCAGATTGAAATTAAATCGGATTTGTTTTAATACTAGTTTCAAAACAAAAAGAATTTCACAAAAAAGATATGTGTGTCATGCTAGTGATTCCAATGTGACTGTAAAGCACTTTCAGCCAATCAGCTTTCTCTGTGAGAGCTCGCCATGACTGGAACACACTGCCATCAAACATACGCAACTGCACCAACTATAGCACCTTTAAAACTACTCTGAAGACATGGCCGAAAAAGCCAATCAGACACTACAGACGATAGCTTTGTGGTGTTGTCAGAAGTTTTAAATAGAGTTTGCTGTAGATTTGTATTTTTGTATTTTTTATATTATTTTATCTGCGTGTTGGCTGTTTCTAGTCGCTCTGTATATATTTGTACAGTTTTTTTTTTACTGGTATCAATTGTATTGTTACTCTAACTGTTTTTAATAACCTGTCCAGGGACTACGGTAAAAAATATGCTGGCTGGCTAAAAACTGCTAATTTTACAGAAATGTTGTTAATGTACATTGTCCCTGTAAAAATAAAGCTCAATCCATCAATCAATCAATCAATTAATATGTTTTAGTGCCAATTTAATAGTGCAGCTGCTTCATAAAGTACAATGAAGCAGTTAGCTAAGGGACTGGACTGGACGTTGAGACGTGAAAGAAAGAAAACATTAAATACATTTTAAAAAATATCGTTTAGGTGGACAAAAGTTTATAATCATCTTAAATAATAAGTGCAATATATCAATAAATATTCTTAAATAAATATTGTAAAAAAAAAAAATTATTTTAAGTTTATGTGTTTTTCTATATACTGTATATACACTTTTTGGAATAAAAACTTACCACAGAAGAGCAAGGAACCATATATGGTCACTTCAATGACCTTGATTTGCAGCATAACAATGTTTCATCTTGAAAAAAGTGACAACAGTAATAATGTATTGTAATATCCTCCAATAACACTCTAGGGTTGACATTTTGAATTTCTAAGTATTTCGATGAGTGCCCTATAATGTAACCTTCAGTATACAGTTAGTAGGCTTTTTCTTGAGTTGTCTATGCAATAATTATCTGTATGCATCTTATTTATATATGCAACAAATACTGTAATCTGCGTGACATAATTAACATGTTTCTAAAAGGAAATGCTTTATTATTTTTTTGGGTTATTTTTTAATCTTTGTATTTGATATTGAGATACATTTTTTTGCATTGCACATTCCTGTAGGCTACTATTGTCCACTAGCATATAAAGAAGTGTACCTAGTCAGATATACTACAGTTTCTAGCTGTAGGCGTGGTCACAGGTTTTTCTTGGCAGTGTTTTCATAGAACAACATTGCCCCCAGATCACCAGAAACCTGTTAAACAGCTCCAGTCACCTGGTTTACTTCTATTTGTTTAATTGCAATTGTTTACATATACAATTACATTGTATAGGCCCCCTTTTGTGCCTATACAATGTAATTGTATACGTAAACAATTACAAATGTGTGTGTGTGTTTGAGTTATGTGGTACGCCTATAGTGTTGATGTATTTATGTGTGTGTGTGTGAATGTGTCTATTTTCTCCTTTGTTAAGCTCTTAGACGATTACCACTTTATTGCTACTTAGTCTTCAAGCAAATATGAATGCTTAATGTAAATTGTAGAAATGCATAACGTTATAGCCCTAATCAATGACATGCTGTTGTCATAATCCAAGCAGAATGTTTGCCGCTTACAACTGTCTACTATTGACAAATGTACAAATTATAAGTCACTGTGGATAAAAGCATCTGCTATATACTGTAGGATGTGTGAGAGAGAGTGCGTGCATGAAACACTGATTTACTACGCTGTGTTGCAGTGCTCAAAGCATACAAACGTTATTTATTTAGATAGCTGGCAAGCTAATGCTGTCACATGAGTAAACATTGTACGCTACTGTAAATAGAAATTAGAAGAGGATGTGTAGATAAATGGAAAGGTGTGTAAAACAAGGCTACACATAACACTACACCCAGTGTGCATACATGAGCTGGCATACTTATACAACTATACAACTAATCATAATTAGTTTCATTTATTATACCATGACCAGGCCGGTAGTCAGACAACTCTTTAATAAAGTGTGGATCTATATTAAGCCTTTCTTTCATGGTTGTTCAGAGAGCCAACCATCACATTATTGGTACCTTGTATCGACACAATCACTGGTTAGCAACATCTCAAAATACAATAAATAATCTGATACACCCCACTCACTAAGCACACCTCTTTCTGATTGTTTTGGCTTCCCCATAGGGCTGTGGGTGGGTGTGTCCATCTCACTGCAAAAAATGCCCTATAAAATATAAGTGAAAATATATTAGTTATGAGCTTTCTTATGCTTAAAACAAGCAATTTTTACTGCCAGTGCAGTAAGTGAAATTCACTTAATAAGATTTCTTAAATTAATTGCAGATTTACTTAATTTAGGTCACTAGATAAGCCATTTATATTAGAAACAAGTCCAAGCAGATTTTAAAATCTAAAAACAAGATTATCTCACTAAGGTAGATGTTCGTTTTTGCAGTGTGGGAGTGTTGTTCAATCAGATCTGTTCTCAGACTCAGTCTTTCATCACCTGCTAAGATACCAGATGGCTACACGCCCACACTTTGCTAATGGAACCAGTCAAGGGTTACAAAGTGTGAACAGTGAAATAACATCAGATTAAATGATAAACATAAAAAAAACTGAAAATATAAAGTATTAAATCAAAATGTAAAATGTTTCAGGCTATAGGGGTTTAAAGCTGCTGTTATACAAATGTCAGGCCTTGTACAGTATTTGGACTTTGGCACCTCGCTGAGAGCAAATAGAATTTCAATGCAGCTGCATGGCAACATGAGCCATGGAAACAATTGGTACACACCTCACTTTTACAGTCGGTTGAGATGACTCATTGTCACCATCCTCACTGAAAGTGCAGAGAGGACAATGAGACGCTTAGCACACTGAAAACTGACTCAATGGTATTTTTGTGAATGAGCAGTGTTGTCAGTGAGTGATTCCGTTCCATAAGTGAAATCTTATTGAAAATAACTAAGTGAAACACATGGGAGTTGCACCTTCCCTGTATATTATAAAGTTCTCAAATGTCCACAGTGTTGCGTGCATTGCGTGTTATCAACCTAGATTTGATACAGTGGTATTCAGCACTCTGATTGTCCCGGTTAATGTCTTGTCCTGGTTACCAGCTAGCAGTAGACCTACGCTACGCCCCTAACAGACACAGATAGCAGAGAGATCTTCATTTAACAGAGAGGTTCTGACGGACAGAACTTCTGCATTTGGAAGGGGACTTTCACCCTTTATGCAGACCAGAACTACCCAGCGTTCCATGCAAGTCAATGGGGAGGTCTGTGGATTTCAGCTATTGACGATTATTTCTCTCTGGGGGCGTTAATGGGTATTTTGAGTATATTACAAGCACCTACAATCAAGCTGAGGCCACAATGGTATTTCTGCAGCAATCTGGAGGTAAAATTGACTTTGTTTCAGATCATGCATGGTCGATTTAGCGTCTGGACACTGCCTACGTCAGCCCCCACAACAACATTATGTTGTTAGCACGCCCATTTAAGAGACCAGAAGCGTTCCATTGAAATGCATTACAGTGCTCCATCTTTCTATCATTCTAAAATCTTTGCAGCTAGCTTGTCAAAACTGATCTGTCTCCTCCGCCCTGTAGTGAGCACATTCCCCGGATAGCACCCGTCAATCAGAAGTCAGGAGCATAATTAGCTCTGACAATGGCCTGTATGCACATTTATTTTGACGTGGTGGACATCTATCATCAATTGACTGCTCATTGCATAAGTTTCTCCTGTGTGTGCTAATTTACTGCATATTTTCAGGACATAAAAGGTGTGGCCGGGTAATCCCTGTGTTCAACTACTCCAACAATGCACTCTTGAGTGAAAGGCACTATGGGAATATAACCTGTTTTGTGTTGCAACTTGCAACCTGCTATCGTATGAAAGAGCTTCAATTAAAATCAATTCAAAATGACTATTTCCCAATTAGGATGAATTGTGGAGGAGCTTCAGAGGCTTGTACACAGTATAACATGTTCCTCTCATCCTCTTCCTGTCAGAAGGGCAACGCACTGGCCCTCAGTTGGTTGAGTCTGGATGTTTGTTTCACTAATGGCATAAGTACAGTTGATGACTGAAGATGAACTGAAGTTTGAATGTGTGAATGCGCGGGTGCGTGTGTGTGTGTCTGTGCATTTCAACTCTTGTAGTAACTCACACATATATAAATATATATATACACTACCGTTCAAAAGTTTGGGGTCACTTAGAAATTTCCTTATTTTTTAAAGAAAAGCACAGTT
>JAODUE010000020.1:3162553-3182744 GCA_027564755.1 Amblyopsis hoosieri | reverse complement strand
ATAGGGACACCTCCAGAGACACTGGTTATATATGGTATACTGGTTATATAGGGACACCTCCAGAGACACTGGTTATATAGGGACGCCTCCAGAGACACTGGTTATATAGGGACACCTCCAGAGACACTGGTTATATATGGTATACTGGTTATATAGGGACACCTCCAGAGACACTGGTTATACTGTTTATATAGGGACGCCTCCAGAGACACTGGTTATATAGGGACCTTCCAGAGATACTAGTTATATAGGGACCCCTCCACAGATACTGGTTATATACTAACCCTCCACAGATACTGGTTATATAGTGGCCCCTCCAGAGATACTGGTTATATACTGAACCCTCCAGAGGTATATTCTGGTTAGACTGACCCCTCCAGAGAGATGTATACAGGATTTGGTCAGTACTGACCAGTGTGGCATGGGCCTTCATTTTGACCTGTCGATTGTAGTCTTTAGAGAGATTAGAACTTTACTGGCTTCTCTGACAAGCTGACCAAGCCTATTCTTGCTGGACATATTCAAGTTCCCAACCCACACCACCATAAAAAAAAGTAATCACTGACTCAATAGAGGTCATCATTAAAGAGTACATTTTCCTCAAGAAAATAAAGCATTGTACCTTTTTAAAAATGCCATCAGCATTAGTCTGAAAGCTGTAAGCAATGCATAGAAATGTGTGTATTGTAGGTAGTGATGGATGACCTTCTGCTTATATAGCAAACATACATATTTTATTAATGCATTCTCTTTCTCTCCATCTATTCCTTTTTTTCTGTCTATCGATACTTTAAAAAACAGCTGAAAATATAAAACTTTTAAACTTCACGTTTAGTTTTATTTTGCAGTTCAATTAGCGTTTTGAATTTTCATTAACTGAACTGAACTGTCTAAAATAACCTATTTTTTGTTGGTAAGTTACCTTCAGCAATGCTTTATGAACGAATACTCACTGTATAACACACACACATTTTCACATATGATCTCATCAAGAATTAATAAAGGAGTGGTTTGTGAATGTGATACAGTGCATCTAGTGTTTTTATTCATCTGGCTAATGCATGTAAACAAGATGGGAATAATAATGTTAAACGTTCGAATAGCATGTATTGTTCTGGACAAAGTTTTCCAGAAATCCTTGGCGTATATTGCTATTAACAAATCATTTTCACTTTTACTCCAACAGAAAACATCTAGATGGACACACGGAGAGAGACAGCGGCTCCAAATAGAGAAACTTTTCTCCCGACTTTTACCTGTACACCAAGCACCAGGGTGTATACACACACGCACGCACAAACACACACACACACACACACACACACACACACACACACACACACACACACACAAGGTTTATCACTTGAACCAGATGTACCGCTGTACTTAGTGGCACACACTCCGTGTGCAGCAGCACGCACACACACGCTCACACGCGCACATACACACACACACACACACCAAGCACCTGAGACACGAGACACTCAAATTCCCGTGATGCTTCAGACATTTCCTGAACGGGATGTCGCGTCGCAAGACGAAAGAAGGAAACCCACAAAACGCACGTTACTCAGACCCTCGGCCGCCGTCGGTGGTACTGTTTAGCGAGACACGGAGACACGTGAGAAAGCTCGCAGCTCAACGCAACTCCCGTAAAAAACGTTCGGAGGCCTCTAGGCCCACAGCTGTGTGTAGGGCGAAAAGGTCCCGCTCTCCCCAAGAGAAAAGGAAAGGTCCTGCGCAGGAAGCAGGAGGTGAAGGCTACTAGATGCGTCCACATGCACTTAAAACACGTCCCACGATGATGATGTCATTTGTCCTTCTGTTTTCTAAAATGAAGAAGGGGGGCTGGGGGGGGGCAGAGAGGGGTAGTTTCTGTTTGTTTTTTGCACTGTATGTTCTGTAATGTGAAACTTGGGGACATTCGTTTTTGTTATGCCTTGGACGACAGAGCCTTTTGCTGCATAGACTGTGTTGACAATGAAACATTAAATCTTTACTTGTTTTAAGGTTTTAATAGTAGGCACATATTTGGCCTATGGCTTAATTTATCATGAGTCAATACACCATTTGTTGTTTTCTTTTCTTCACGTAGAAAAGTGAAGCCTTTGAGGCATACAGTACGTTTCACGTGTTGTTCACGTTATATTTGCTTTCTTTAGACTGCTGTGATCGTACTGTAGGGCAACACAGTGCATCTTAACTGTGCACCAATTGTTTATTTTGGCGACATTCGTCCCTGGGAAGAGTTTACGTCCCACTGGAGATATGGGAAGTGCGGATGACGACAAACGAGACAAAAAATATTCCACGTCAGAAAAAAATGAAAATAAAACGATGCTTAAAATACATGCAGTAAGCCCGTTAACATCACATGGAAATGATTGTAGAGAGGCAGAGTGATTTAAATCCGCTCTGGCATTTGCAATTCCTCACTGTGAGATTGGTTTTGGGTCTAAATGAAACGTATTATGGCTGACAACAGCTTTGCGATTGGTCTGATCAAGACAGTCACTTTTACATAAACCAAGTGCACTTATTAAATTGAGTATGGGGGGGATTAGACAAAATTACTTGTTTTAGTAATTATCTTAACTATTCTAAGTTGACCAGTGTTATGCGTTATGTGGACAAGCATTCCTGCTGTATTTGACATGTTTTTATACTTTCATTCCACCATATTGAAGACAAGAGAGCCATCCTTTGTTCACATCTGATAGTCGAGTATCCATACAGTTCAATTGGACACAGGTTGTGTACAACCAACGTTTATGAGAACAATGTGGTAGCTACGGACTGGCATGGCTTAAATAACTTCAAAGACTTCTACCAGTTTTTTTTTTGTTTCTTTGTATGTTTTATTCGGCATCCAAACAGTTGAATATCACCAAAGGATGTACAGTATATATAAACAACTAAATTGTTTTGCATGTAACTAATATTTATAAATTAATCTCAATATTAAACTGAAGTGCTCTTCTGGTCTCGCACAATTCTGACGGTGCTATAGACTATTTTTATACTGGTATTCCTCTCTGATCCTCAACATAATGGTTGTTTCGCCAGCATGCTTGAGAAATCTGTGAGGAACGAGACCAAAGAAAGGACACGTGACGTATTTCCATATCTTGAAGGACTGACTGTTCATCAGTGGATTATACTGTACTGTATATGTTATTTCTTTTGTTCTTTTCATTTGTTTTGTCAAGAGAACAGTCGTGATAATTGCCTGACATAGTCGTACCGCACTGTGTATTCCTTTTGCATTCTGTACATCGCTAAGGACACCACAATATGTACATTTCATCTCATGTGTCTTGTCAAGCTAAGCTGCCGATGTTCAGGGACAGTAGCCTTACAAAACTGGATCTCGTGTAATACGACCAAGTCTCTTATCTTAAGGTTCCCTTCCTTAAGTCTGTACAGTGTACATAATAACTTGGTTTACTTGTTTTCTTGTCAGTCTTTAGTCTTTTTTTTATATTTGTTTTTGTCTGACGACAATTCCTTAATACAATTTTTAAATGTCATATATTGTTTTCTTGCATTTAAAATAAAGTGTTGCAACACTGCAGTATAAAATATGCAATAATTCATTTGTTGTTAATTAGTACCGTCCTGTGTATACATGAAATATTTTGAGAATCTGATACCTGAGTGTCTGCTGAAGGTACATTTTATCAACATGTCCCACTTCAGCACAACATTTTATTATCCACAGGAGCTGATATAATGAAGATTATGAAAAGCAGAACCAAAATGAAAATGATAAGACACAGAATCAACCACAAATTCTTAGACTATTTATAAATGATTGAATTTTTCTATGTTCTAGTAGTATCGACCGTCAGAATATTTGATCAAAAGCAGAACATTTAACTAAAATAATTTTCCACTGTTAACGTGGTTTCCTTATACCTACTGAAAAAAGCCACAGTGGGAACATTTTTACCATAAGTAAATTCTAAAAACTGCAGACAATAAAAGACATACATTATTCATTCAAATGTTATATTCTAAAATATAACTGACCTACACCATTTACAATAATCATATCTGAGTTAATTAACCACTTCAATACAAATTCACTGATGTGTATTAAGTCAATGTTTTTTACCCCTATCACAATACATACCTGGAATCGTGGGTTTTCTAAAAAGAAATACTATTAAAGTGTTTTTGTTATGTAAAGCCAAAGTTAATGAATAAGCAGACTTTGCATATTAGAGCGTGCATAAGCTAATTTCACACATCTAATCAATTTAAAACACATAAGTACACAGAATGCTGAACAGCTACTACAGTACGAAAGCTTTAACATTTGCATATGTTTTCTTGTGCTCTTCATAACAAGTGGGTTTTGAGAGCCAACAAAACGATTAGCTTATTAGCATCTTAGCTGTAAACATTCATTGGCTGTTACAGCCCTCTAGCAATCTCTGTGCCATCGCCATTAGTCATTTTAATGTTCGTCTGGCGTGAGTCATCTTCATTGAAATGCTGAAAAATTTTGTATTTTGTTTTGTCTTCTCAGGCCTGCTGTTAAGGTTTCTTGTTTTTATCACTCAGAATTTTCATCGGTACAAAATGTTCAGTGTTTCCAAAACACAGTGGTAAAGTCAAGTTGCCAGGGAGACACCTCAATGTCCGTGAATAAGCACATGCGTCAAATCCACTCTGAGAAAATATGTTCTCTGGTAGAAATTGGATGTCTATAGAGGTGATGACGGTAAGTCATTAATAGAGGTCCTTTCAGGCGAGACATGGAAGTGTCCTTTTGTCAGTTTGCTAAAGAAAAAAAATACAGAGACAAACAGTTAGAAACATGTAAAGTTTTTATAGAACCACTGTGTGAGAAACACATTCATGTTTTACTGCCATAACCAACAATTTGTACAATTCACATTATATTGCCTTTACAAATACAGTACAAACAAAACACAATGGTTTGGTGCAATTATCTTTTCATGCATCATGAGGGACATTGAAGGAAGACTGCCAGTACTTTTCAAGAGTCAAGTGTTGTATCATCACATCACATGAATTAGTCCTGAAAAGTACATATTGCCAGAGAAGGCTTGTTTGGAGTTCAGCAATTGAGATTTTCCCCTATATTACTGACAACAATAAACTGAAAAATATAATCTTATACTGCAGATTTACAGTCTCTAAAAGTTGGATATTAATGTACATATATGAATCCTTCAGGGAAATTCAGTATAAACAAAATAGTAATAATTGCTTCAGATCAAATCTTTACAATATTATTATTATTATTATTATTATTATTATTATTATTATTAATATGTTGCTATATATTTCATTTAACTTAGAGCAGTCAGTGTAGTGTGGGGTAGTCAGCGTTTGACACTATGATGAGGTCAGTCATTTTGAACCCCGTCTTTCCCTGTCTAAGCACACTGTGCTTACATGTCAGACCACAGGTTATATTCTCTGGCAGCAGGAGACCCCAGCACATCCACACGCACGCATGCATGCACGCACACAACACACAACACAAAGCCATAGCCTGCATGCGCCCTCTGCAGCTCAAGGCCGGACCTTCTAAAAATAAAGATGAGCGGATCGCAAACCCTTTAGCGGAAGGGTTTAACCTGCAGATGGGCTGCAGAAGTGTGTGCTGCTCTCTGATCAGGCCAAAGTTAATACCGGACATTTAGTATGCACGGCAGAACACCCAACAGCTGGCCAGTCCAAAGACTGGCCAGCTGTGCACGCACGCACGCACACACACACACACACACAGACGAGAGAGTGCCGGTCCTGGGGTTCCGGCCTAGGAAGGAGCAGTGACAGGCATTTTGATTGGAGGATAAACAGAATGTAGAGTATTGTTTTTGCCAGCTCAAACAGAACAGACCTCTCACGCTATGAATCCTACACCAGGCAGGCCAGACACCCACACACACACACACGCACACGCGCACGCACACACACACACACACACGCACACTCCCCTAAAACCTTGCTTAAATAAAGTGTGTGCAACATGGCGTACATTATAAACTATCATGACAGGCAGGGACATTTCAGATGTAAATGATCTAAACTGAACAAAGTAGTCGCATGTCTCACTGTTTGTCTTAAAGAGACCCATTTTTGGTGCATATGTGTACACTACACTACAGTACATAAACAACTTGTCCATGTGCAAGCATCAATCGCACTGTCCAGGGCATTCACCATGTACAGCATGTACACTTTCAACTTATGGCTGTCCAGCTTGTTCCAGACGTGTGCTAATCTCATCCATCTTTGCTAACCACGCCATTAGATAATGAGGTCAATTGCGGGCTCAGTATTCTCTGACACTCTCCACGGCAGCCCCCGTGGATCGCCAGATGACAAGAAGCGAGACAGTATGTATTATGTATATGTAATACCAGAGAGATGCGTTCAAACACGTAAGAGCGTTCAAACACGTAAGAGACAGCAGTGCTGTAGGCAACAACCAGAGAGCTGCGTTCAAACACGTAAAAGACAGCAGTACTGTAGGTAACAACCCGAGAGTTGCGTTCAAACACGTAAGAGCGTTCAAACACGTAAGAGACAGCAGTGCTGTAGGTAACAACCAGAGAGCTGCGTTCAAACACGTAAAAGACAGCAGTACTGTAGGTAACAACCCGAGAGTTGCATTCAAACACGTAAGAGACAGCAGTGCTGTAGGTAACAACCCGAGAGTTGCGTTCAAACACGTAAGAGACAGCAGTGCTGTAGGTAACAACCCGAGAGTTGCGTTCAAACACGTAAAAGACAGCAGTACTGTAGGTAACAACCGGAGAGTTGCGTTCAAACACGTAAGAGCGTTCAAACACGTAAGAGACAGCAGTACTGTAGGTAACAACCGGAGAGCTGCGTTCAAACACGTAAGAGACAGCAGTGCTGTAGGTGATAAGAGAGCTGCGTTCAAACACGTAAGGTACTGCAGTGCTGCAGGTAACAACCGGAGAGCCATGTTAAAGGACCCTCCACATGCTGCCTTGGGTCTTCATCAGCACTGCAACCTTCAAAGTCTACTGCAGAGCCCCCCAGATATTTTATAGGAACACAGAACGCAACACCTGGAGCCTGCAGCACATGGCCAATGGACGCATGTGTGTGTGTGTGTGTGTGTGTGTGTGTGTGTGTGTGCGTGTGTGGAGAGTGTAGTGGGGTTTCTTAGTGTATGATTTTATTCATTCATTACTTTTAAGTGTGCACTTGAAGGAGACCTTGCAGTAGCACACTTTTGTAGTGTGTGTGTGTTTGTGTGTATCTGTGTGTGCGTTTAAATGTTGGCGCAATGCATTCACCTTGATCCTCCAGCTGTGGCAGACTATTATTACAGATCTGACTTACAGATTTACCCTCGCCCGTCCAGACCAGCGCAGGTCACTCTGTAAGAGTCTGTCTCAGCTCTCAGCCCTCTCTGTCTCTCTCTCTCTCTCAAGGAAATCTGATCTAGCCTGTCGTCCGCTCTCCGGAGACCTTCAGCCTGCCTGTTTCTGGAAATATAATTGTATTTCTTAAAAGGCCAAAACACGGAGATGAGAAGGCTAGATAATACCGCTGAAACATCTGCACGGTTATTCCTGTTTACACATGCGCAGATGTGTACACACGCACACGCACGCACATTTGAAAGGTTTTGCTAACTCGCTGTAAACAAGTGTATACGCGGATACGCACACACACACATGCGGATACGCACACACAATCAAACGCACTGACGTGTGTGCACGCACAACGCCCTGTGCCCCCCCCTTCTCCCTGGCACACACACCTTCATAATGCCCCACAACTGTTTCCAATCTGAAGGTTCCCGCATGTCTAGGCCCCGCCAGAGTCTGATTGCTCGACTCTGGATACAAGGTCCCAGGAAGAAAACCCCAGGCTGTAGGGAAGGGAGAGAGGAAGGAGAATGTGTTTTCTCTCTCTCCTCCCCCCCCACCCCTCAGACTACCCTCCCTTACTGCCCATTACCTGTCTGGGACCCTGTGTCTCTTATAGCATTAGGGTCTAACATACAGTCCGTCAGTTTAAAGTCATGGAAGGTTGTTTTCTCTCTCTCTAATTAAATATTTTATTACGAGTCTGAAGGGTCAAGAACTACGCCAAGCAGGTTCATCTTCATTGTTAACATTGCGTACATGTAGAAAATCATCTACAAGAAAAACTAAGTTGCTTATTTTAATGCACTACAGTATATTACCTAGTAAGTTTTTTGTAAATTCACAGAATCTACTATATATTGGGGCTCTACGTGATTTAAATGAATATATATATTGTATACAATTTTTTTTCATCATCACTACTGAAAATAATATATGTAGGCCGTGTAATAATATATTGATGCCTTGTAGATTGGCTTTGTAAAATATTTAAAATATGTGGGAAAATACAATAGAATCACCACGTATATAAAGCACATAGTATTACATCTGGGATATGTAAAAAAAAAAAATTATAATCACATTAAAAGCATTGCACATTATATTCTCTGAGCGGTATGCATGTTTTAAAAATCGAAAATACTACTTTAAAATATATTGTAAGCATATGCACTATACTGTACTTAATGAACATGGAGAAAATATATATTTGATATTTATGCCAAATATGTATGTACAAGCTTTTATTTCCTCCACCTTTCTGTAAGGACATCTGCAGAATCTCTCTCTTTTTATTTGTATGTATACATGAGCTTATGACACTATGTGCATCGGTGGGGACAGTTCGGTGGGCTGGTGTGTGGGGGCTAAATCGATATATATACTATATATCTCTTGTATTTTGTACGTGCAAATATTTGTTTAGGATCAGTCTCAAATGCTGTCGTGATCAGCGCATTCGTCAAACTCTATTGCTTCTATTAAATACATTTTTAGATTATAATTCATCTTTTCTATTTAGAATGACTGAGCTCTGTTCAATAATGCACACGTTGGCTTTTTTAGAGGTCAATCTACAGGCTATATATACTGCATATATCATGCAACTACTGCACCATAGCATACTGTTGTGTTTAAAAAAGAAAAGGCTCCGTTAATAGTTGAGGTCAAGGGGTTAAGACTTAATCCCACATGATCACATTCCTTCAATGTCTCCCTCCATAACTTGGACGTTATGGAAGTCAACCGCATGTACATATTTAAATTAAAGACAAAGGTGAGCATCCAGGTACAGCACTAATGTGACTTTAGAGTAGAACAGACAAATACAAAGTGTGTGTGTGTGTGTGTGTGTGTGTGTGCGTGCAGCAGCAGGTGTTGGATGCTTACCTGCGGTGCTGCACAGACCCATCTGGATGCATTGGGTTAAATAGTATGGAAGACAAAAGGGCAAAGTGGGGCTGGGTGAAAGGGAGAAACTGAAAGGAGCACAGTCAGACTACGCCCTGTGACCTATACGCTAAGAGGCCGCGCAGGGCTACAGATACAACGGACACTGCATGCATGGCAACATTTGACAAAACGGCGTTACGGTCGGAGGACCACACACAAAAAAAAAAAGAAGAAGATGTGATGTTTGGTCAGGGGGGTGAGCGGGCAGCGGGGAGAGGAGCGAGAGCTGCAGGAGGTTAGGGTGAAAGGTTAGAGGGACTCCTAGTGGCTGGCGGACATGGCCCAGGCACCCTCCATCCTCCAGACGGAGAAGGCGTAGCTCAGTCTTTCGTGGGCCAAGTAGTTGCAGCTGGCCAGCTTGGCGTCCATCTCGTCGCTCTGCAGCACCTGGTAGAGGAAGTCGATGTAGCGCGACGCCAGCTTCAGTATCTGAATCTTGCTCAGCTTGTCTGACGGCAGCGTGGGGATGATCTTGCGCAGCGAAGCGAAGGCGTCGTTCAGAGACTGGGTGCGCTGCCGCTCGCGCACGTTGGCGATGACTCTCTGGGTGTGCAGGTCCTCATACGGCTGCTCCGCCACGGGGCCCAGCGACGTCGGGGCCAATGAGACCACTGTCGCGGGGCTCTTCTTCGGCCTCTTGGGCCCGGACGGCAGCGGGCCGTTGGGGCTGCCGGCGTTCGTGTCCTCGACCCGAGCCAGGCTGTCCTTCTTGGGGTAGGGCGAACGTTTTCGATTTCCAGCTTGGAAGCTCTTCTTAGAGCCCCTCTCGAGTTCCTCCTCGCCGGCCCCAAGTCCACCTTCAGGGGAGTTGGTGCAAGACACCTCTTCTCTCATCGCAGAGCCCCCGTGAAGAGATTGTACCTTTCTTTGCCGAAACACGACGCCGTCAACTGTAGTTTTCTCACGCGTGCCAAGCTGCGGTGACCGAACTAGTTTGAAAAATCCTCTCCTGCCTCCGAAGGAAGAACAGATGAAGTTGCCTTTGTCTTAGCGTAGAAGCTGACGTCCCAAAGGACTGAATGTGACAACGAGTGGCCTGGTTACCTTGTTAAATGTCCAACCTTCACATTCCCATTCCAACCTGGCAGCCAGAACAACAACAAACCATCTGAAGGGCTGGTTTCCCTCCGCACCTTTATATACACGAACGCCTACCCGCATTCGGTGGGCAGCTCCCATTGGCCAAGCTGAGTTTCAGCGGGTGTGGTTTGGTCAGAGTTACACAGGGAAACAGGAAGTATATTAGCCGTGTGGATGGTAGGGGAAGGGGGTAAGTGGTCCTTTTGGCCAATAAGAAGTGGCGTGTCTAATGCTGCAGGAGATGTCTAAGACTTTATGGGTTCCAGATTTCTGTGCGCCTGTCTTTTGTAGGCTACGTACCCTCTTTCCTGCATTTCTTTCTCATCAATATATTAAGTTATGTGCAAATTATTCTGCTGAATTTGAATACTTTTCAATGTTGTTTACTAAACTGTTGAATTTGTTTGTGTTCTTCTACATGAACAATAAATGTACAAATGCTGATTACACATTTTGTATTAAATTAAAACAATAAAAAATATATATCTGTCCTCTCAAATCGAAAAGAACAAGTAAAAAGTTAACTTTGATATTTTTCGGCGATGATTCATTACATAATTCACTAGATACTATAAAAACAAATATTTCAAACCACAGGTCAGTCTTATAATCTCAATGTACAATAACGCACACTGTTACACACAATAACATTTTAAACAAAAACTCATATTATGTCCAGTTCATTGTTAGCAATGGCGCCATTAAAAGGTTTCCTAGAATGATAAGCATAAACATTTTAAACATGACATGACCGCCATTCTAGTCTTTATATGCTCCATGTGTCTCCATGGCGATAGCGAGGGAGCCCAGACAGGACCCTAAATAACCCTTGACCTGGTGTCCTGGTGACCTCAGCCTGTTAAGGTGAGCGAGCTGCTAATTGTGCCATCCATGGCCTCTGGCTGGAGCAACACATGTTCCTGCTCTGCACCCTGGGGAAGATACGCGGGCCTGCAGACACTCTGCAGCAACAGCAGAGCCCTTCACCTGTTCTCTACACTTTATTGGAAGTGACACAGCGGATCCTCTGGAGCTGAGCAACGAGTCACTAGTTTTAATTGCATAATAGCAATATACAGTATAATAATAATAAGAAATATTACAACGTAAATCAAAAAAATAAACAAATAAAAATTGAAAATAAAGACATTCAATTACATGCTGATATTTGATCAAAGATATGCAAATAGGTTAAGAAGTGATTTAGTGAATTAGAACTGAATTGGAAATATGTCACGTTAAATTAATCTAATAACCTTCCTGAACTCATCTCGCAAACCCTCAGGTCTTGAATTTGGGATATTTTGAATTTTTTTTGACAATTTATGGGTGATTTACGTAGTCCAAGATGTTTCTGCTTTAACCACTTAATCAATCAATCGTTAAAGCAACTGCTACGCCCAGAATCTGAGCGAATAACAAACAGGTCAGTCTTAGAAATGCGTCTACTCGCATGAAATCTGTCTCACTGTTGCCAGACATTGTTCTGCTTCGTGATTCATGCAGGGATCATCACAGCAAAACCTATGAGGGGCTTTCCAATGAATTAAGTTTAAGAAATTGTGGAGTTTTTGATGACATTACAAGTGGCATAAAACTCTACAGATGACACAGATGTGACAAAACACACCTTTTCCTCGTAGAATGTAACTTTATCTCACGTGTTTCCTGACCAAATTAAGTGTTTGTGTTGCATTTGGGTGTGATTTCCTCAGCATTCCAGGGACCCTAAATGCGACTTATGCGCAGAGGGTTGTTCGGCAGATTCTGATGAGCCCCGTGATTGCAGCGGCATCGATTTCATTTGGGAGAGGGAAGATCAATGTAAAGTAGCCTGGTCCCAGTCATGTGCAATCAGTGCAGAAGTCAAAACTCACATGACCATTAAATGTGGAGCAGTGGATGGAGACACTGGCTTGTACAAGGCCTGTATTTACGGCCTTTTTTTTCTTCTTCTAACATAAACTCCAGGTCAGTTCCGGGATTACGTGGAATCACAATTTGTTGGACACACTTGCAGAGACAGTGAACCTTTGACAGTGATTCATTGTTGGAGATGCAGATATTGAAGAGCGGGGTGAAGGGGGGGGCTTTTGCTTACCTTAGTAAAGAATGCCGCTGTGTCACAATCATGGAAAATATTAGCTAACAAACCGACAAAGCTAGCAGGAGTGGCGTGGCGCGGCACAACAGAGGGGGGGGGGGTCGGGCGGGGGAGTGTAGGAGAGAATGGGAGAAAAATAAGAAAGGGAAAAGAAAAAGGAGAAGAAAGGAACGAGAGAACCGAGGGAAAAAAAGTGAGGCTGTCCAAACAGAACCAGATGCAGGAGTGTGCAGGCGTGTTTGATCTCCATCCTCATAGGCTGATTGATGTTGCACATTTCATTTCCTTGTCAGAGTCTTGACATAATGTTTCACTAAACACTCCGGCCCCATTTTCTTCTTCTTTTTTATTTCTGACGGGGTCATAATTAACCCTTCCTGCAGCCCCAAAATAGATGATATACAGTATATAAGTATATCTATTGGGAGAGCAGGAGCTTAGATATCAAAGAAGTGAAAACCATTGTATCATCCGGTTTTGTTTCTCCCCCACATGTTTTAGACTCAAGATTCATGCTGAAATGCTGCTCTGAAAGACGGCCACATTGACAAAGGGAGAGGCTTTTGAAGTTCTCCAGAAAAAGGAAAACAATTTCTTTGAATCTGTTGCGCAGTCAATTCAATTATCGTTAAATGCCCAAAGGTTCGTAGGCAGCAATGGCTGATCGGTGCCATATCAGGACATTTGCTATACACACTGGCAAGAGGAAACAATCATCATGTTCTTCCTCATCTTAACCCAGGCAGTTTCCTTTCTCTGCCACCTACACCTCTCGTTCTCTCTCTCACCTCCCCCTCTCTCTCCCCCCCTATCTCTCTCCCTCCTCTCCCTCTCTCCATCTCTTTCTCTCTCCCCACCCTACCTTGCTCTCTCTCTCTCTCTCTCTCTTTCTCTCTCTCTCTCTCATACCCATCCTTCCATGCCTCCATCCCTCCCGAGGAGCCCAGTGGGACAAAGGCATCAACATCTGGGACCCATTTTCCCCCCCGGAGAAGCCCTTCCTGTGGGGTATCCACTTATAGGGGTTTGTTGGGAATGGGGGGTGGGGGAGATCACAGGTGAAGGTGCGTTGCTTTGTGGGGGCAGGGCCTGGGGATATACCATAATATGGTGGCGTGCAGACTGCCAATGGGGGTACGTGGTGTACTGGACGACTGACAGTGTGACACTTTTTCGACAGCGAATGGAAATGGTCAAATTGTAAACGCATAGGGTGCAATGTTTGACACCGGGTGGGTGGGGTTGGGGTGAAAATAGGCCCCGGTTTACTGCAAATTAATCCACAAGGCATGTGTTTGTGCATAGATGTGCCTGTGCGATTTGACCAATTGTGTTGTTTTAGAGTCAGCCGTAAGAGGGTTTGCTAAAAGTGGTTTCTCTCAACGGAGGGACTTCACTGTGACTACAGAAACACAACTCCTGCCCCAGGTTAGACTACATACAGAGACACCCTGCATGCCAGGAGTTTAAAACATTTACCAGAGGTCAACCTATAGTTTTTATGGCCAATGCAACCAACCTTCTATATCATCAATCTAATTGTCAACAGTATATACCGTACACACACAGCCATGGCATTACATCGCTACTCACTACCAGTGTTTGGCAAGTTACTCAGGAAATGTAATAGATACTTATTACTCCTTCAAAAAGTAAAAATATTACTTTACTTATTACTGGGTATTAAAAGTATTTAGTTACATTACTAGTTACACGACTAATTACTGGGTATTAAAAGTATTTAGTTACATTACAGTTACTATATTACTTTCACAATCACTACCCTGTCTCGCCCCTTCCGATAAATGACAACCTGTGTAGCCAGCTCATATTAGAATTGAATCCTCTTTATTGGAACAATAGTGAACCTTAGGAGTCAACAATCAGCCAAAGTGAAAACATTGTAGCCTCTCAAACCAGATGATTGACAGGTTGGTTCAATTAGCCTCCCATAAGTTTGCTATGCAGGTACTTTTTCTAGTACCTGCTTTGTCAAGGTTCCAAGCGAGCTGAGGTGATACCAAAATGTGATGTGACAACAATGCAGACTACTGATTGGATTAAATTGTTTAAACTGTTTTGGAAATAGTCATTAGTTACACAACTAGTTACTGAAAAAAGTTATAATATTACAGTAAATACTGCCCACTACAAATAAACACACACAAAGACAAACACACATATGATATAAATGTACAGTAGGTAGCAGTATAGTATATAAATGGACAAAAGATTTTCCTAACGGTAACCCTGACTAAAACTCCACTGCTCCCAGCGGCTTCGTGCAAACCTGTGTTATTCTTGTTTGGCTGGGATTTATCTTTCTGCATTAGTCTGTAGTTTATCATAATATTTAGTGCTCAAAAGCCGCTGAAATGCCCCTTGCTTTCATGTGTAATTTACCCAATATCCTGCGCTGACTCTGATTACAGTGTTTAAGACCTGGGGTCCATCCATGTCACATTACAAAACATCTCTGTGGAGCTCATAGCTCCAGCGGCAGATACAAGCAGAGCATGCAGCCTGGGCAGAACACTCGAGGCCTGGCTAGAAGGACCGGGCCAAATGCTTGATGGGGGTGTTCGCAGTGCGCATTGAAAGAGACCACAAACTCCCTACTACTAAGTACTAAGGCTGTTTATGCAATTTAAGCAAATGCAAAATCACAAAATGCTTCAGCAAGCAAAATCATCAATAAATAAATAAAGTCAAAACAATAAGATACAGCATACAAATCACTGTCAGAATAGAATGCAAGAGTTCTGTTTGTGCGTTTGTGTCGAGGTGAGCGCAGAGCTGGAACTGATAAGATCTGTACACAGAGTGACGTGTGTTCCAGCATACTGAATTATAGTTTTACTGTATGTTGCACATGTTAGTGTTAATTTAGCAGCAGCTGATTCAGCGATCCAAAAATGCACCACTCACTTTCTCTGGAACGGCCATTACAGACAGTGACTCAGCAGATGGACAAATCACATGACCTCAACAGTTGGAAAATACTGTTTTTAAGTGTGAATGACGAACATTGGTTTTTCAAACCACAAAAGGAATCCTTGCTTACGGGAAAACCCTGTAATGTACCGTCCAGTGTGTGTAAACAAAGTACAGAGAACATTAAGGTTGGACGAAACACCTTCACAAGGGTCATTACAGATAATGTATTATAATTTGTGACTACTACCGTGCCATTGCCTTTTAGTGTCAGGGGGAAATTCAGTTATACTGTACGTAGTGACCCTACAATGGGTCTATTTAAATATAACGTTGTCGGTGGATGGCCGTCAACATTTGACCATGACAGAATACCTTCATGGTCTCAGCAATTGTTATTTTATTTACTCTCACACATCCTTGGTGCAGACTTTGACATAAACCTAGTATACTTGTAGCAGCTTATGTATTGCATGGCAATTAAATCACCCCAGTTAGATGGTGGTATGCATCGAGTGGTGTCAAATGTACATCAGAGTGGTGTCGGCAAGGTAGAAGAATGCAGTGCTTCCCGAAAACAGAGCTCTCTCGCTTTAAACATCAACAGAAATCTGCAGACGGCTTCAAAGGCGCGCGCCTTCACATCTAATCAGGCCTTCCTTCCATTAGATGAGCTGACCTTACAAAAGTTACATTGCGCTAACATTTCTTTACGGTGTCTCTAATCCTCTCCTCTGGTTCTTGTTCCCCCTGTGAAGCCACTTCAAACAGACACTGCCATGGTGTGTCCCTTTGTGTGCTCGAAAACAGCAAATGTGTGTCTGCCTAAAACGTTTCAGATGCAGCGCTGGTGGATCCCATGCACCCACGGGCAGCGCAACACACGCACAGACAAACATCGCGGGGGCAAAAATCACTGGCTGACCCTCAAGATTGGGCATCTACTGTACCACTGACAACTGTTGATGGATGGAATGAGGTGTGGTGGAGAGAGAGAGAGAGAGAGAGAGAGAGAGAGAGAGAGAGAGAGAGATGTGTGAGAGAAGCTGAGGCAGTAAATTAGTGTGGTATTAATGATAACCGGTGCTGTGAGCACTGCAAAGGTCTGGAAACATATGTTTCTATTTGTAAATAAAAGAGAAAATTGCTCTGTGTATTAGTGAAATATCTGTGGACTTTGTTCTGCACTTTGCCGAAGTTCCGAGAGAATCATTGAGAAAAGGCCTTCTTAAAGTGCCAGTCTCTTCTTAATGTCAAAGAGGCCATCTGGTTCTGTACTAATTCAAGATGTTTGTGTTTCATTCACATGTTTCTGTCTCATCATTTTTTCTTCTTCAAACTGGTTCATTTTTGAATCTTTACTTATCTTTTTATCAAACTACTTCTCAGATGTCAGATTTATATCGCTGAGCCTTCAGTACAGTACAAATACAATATTTCAATAATTTAAAGAGAAGTATATTTGTGTCCAAAAGCAAGTGTTTGATATATTTTACTAACAATTTCTGTCAAAGAAAATAAGTTAAAATATCAAATATATTACAATAATTTCAGTTTTAGTATCAGATTAGGTGAACAAAAGCCTTCACCAAAATTCCACAGGATGTTTGAGATTTTTTATCATATTTTAATGTTTGTTTCATTATTTCCAGTCTCAGATTCTGTGCCAGACTGCCAGTCAAGACTTAGACGACTTCCTTCCTTGATTTGGGTAAAAAGGAGTCTTGTAATTGAATAAAACAAGACCCCTCCCCCTCTCTACATACCACACAAAAACACACACACACACAGGTTTTACGGCCTAGTATATAAACTTAATAGGACGCATTTGGTTCCAAAGCCCTCAGCTTGCTCAGTGGAAAGTAACTGATTGTTTTCAGTTTCTTAATGTTGAAGTTTATAACTGCTAGATAAAAAAATGTTACTATGGTGATTAAACCACATTACAATTACCTTGATGCAATAAGACTCTAAGGGCTTGCAAACAAACCAGTGTAATCCAATTAGGATAGAACTACCACAAAAATTGTCCTTAAAACCATGAGGTACTATTGAATGGCAAAAAGCAAAAAAATATTTATACAGGCTTCAAAATGATCAAAGATACTATTTCTAAATAATGTAATGCTAGTAATGCCAGCTACCATTTATACGATTCCTAAAATACAGAATATTAACAACTGTAAAACATTACTACATCTATGACAAGCTGATGCTTCTCTGAAGCTGTAAGAGATTTTCTGCAAAAATAAAATGACAAATATTGATATCTGCTTACAAAATCATATCCACATATTTTTTACATCAACTTCAAAGGCCATTTATCAGACAGCTGACTTAACAAAATCATATACCCAAACTGCATTGCTGCCCCGCTGTCTGGGACAAAATAAAAATGTGTATGGATTGAACAATTGCTTCACTTCAAAGTGCAGGTTATTGCCCCCCCCCCATTTAATGTTAGGACTGCAATGCTATGGGGTGTTTTCCCTATATAAATGTGGCTCGAGTGGGTGGGAAAGTGGCTCCCGCCAATTGCAATGCAAATGCTGTTTTAATGCCCACAGCTGACTCTCTATGACCCTGGCTTAGATGGAAGGTGAAAGTTAAACAAATTAATAAAGCAATACATGCCATGATAGTTGCTCTTCATCCATGGAAGTCATAAGAAATAGTGTGATTTATATGCGGATGTCACCCTTTCATCCATAATACAAGGTATATGCATAGCTGGTATTAAGATGAATTTCTAAACCAACTAGTTAAACACATTTAACTATAAAATAACCTAAATATTTTCCATCTTTTTTCACATCATGTCTTTAGACTGTGCTCTTTTCCTGCTGTGCAGACACATTATGCAAACATCGGAAAAGGCTATAATTAAATATCATTTTTATTGCAGCTGACTAACACACATAGTTATGAATTCACACAAGTGTTAACTGGATACAGACAATGCCATATTTTACTGGTTTACATACTTGATCTTGTATAGTGCATTTACCCAAACATTTTAAAATAACACAAATTAAACAAAGCTTGTACTAATAACTAATTTTTCTGTTGAAATAAAAATGACATAGAGGTCATGATAATGTAGACATACTTGTTAATATTATTGGTGATAGCAGAAGCCATTACATCGATGCAACTGACAGTTGCACATTTCATGAGTGCTTGTCTTGCTGACAAAATGCTACAAAAAAAGCCTTCCTTATCTATCCCATTCGTTCATAAAAGACACATGGTTTTCATTGGTGAAGGGTTGGCTAACAGTGTTTAAAACATATTTGGTTCCTTTAGTATGTTTTTTGTCTTGACATTCCACGTGAGTGGCACGTAGACTGGCTGAGAAACACATAATACATATATATTATGAAGTTAACAAATCAAATGTGCAAGTCAAATATACTTGAGATCCAATCTGATATAAGGTTTCACCCTTCAAGAGCGGCACATTATACATACTCACATGGTTGAGGGTTGCCCTCTTTTGGCCAGAGTATGAAACTGCATGATCAACAAATCCTAGCCATTACAAGCTGAGCATTACAATGGTGTAGTGTGCATTAGCTGACCACTGGGGGCAACGGTGGGTTCCTGGTACCATGACAATTAAACGAGGTGTGTGTGCTTCATAGAATTACACTAATACACTGCCTGGACTTTGCCTGCATGGATACAGACAGTTACACCAATGGAAGTTCAAAATGTTCAATGGTCACATGATTCATGGAGAGGCAAAACCTATGACAAAATAGTTCCTTGGTGGGCAATTTGAAGATATATATATACATATACATATACACACACATACAGATATATAACTTCCTTTTTTGATAATTTGTAGTCAATAAATGCACCAATTTACATTTAAGATAGAATTTATAGGGTACTTTTAGTATTTAGGCTAACTTCCAGGAGCTATTTTGAGGCTACGTTTGCTGTGAAAAGAAACGGTCCATTGGAGTAAACGGAGATGGCTCTGGATGCAGTTAATGAGGAATTTTAAATCAATTGGAGGCAAATAAAATGTCTGACTCTGCTGAGCTATTATGCTTGTATACAGTATACTGTATATAAATACCATACTTCTACAAAAGGATGTAAAAAAAAAAAGGTTTTCTCCTTAAAAAACAAATAGTAGTGTAATTAAATAAACAATTGAGGAACCCATCAAATTGTACATATAAAAAGGGAAGATTTTACAATTTAAAATCTCATAGAAACAGCACAATATCTGTATTTAAAGTGATTTAACAAGTCAGGGGTGAAGCCTACCCTGAACATGTCTTAATACAAAATATACAAAAAACAAGTTGGTAAGGGGGAAAAGCTGAAGGATAGAGCATTTTAAAACCTTTTAGCCTCTGCAACCCTATATGTTCACATCTGCATTTCCTGCAGATGTGAGAGCCGCATGCATACTGGGTGCTCTGCCTAGTAAGTTATTGAGTGTGCCGCTGCAGTGGTATATACCTGGAACCCTCCAGAAGTCAATGAGGAAGTGGTATATACCTGGCACCCTCTACAAGTCACTGAGGAAGTGGTATATACCTGGCACCCTCTACAAGTCACTGAGGAAGTGGTATATACCTGGCACCCTCTAGAAGTCACTGAGGAAGTGGTATATACCTGGCACCCTCTAGAAGTCACTGAGGAAGTGGTATATACCTGGCACCCTCTAGAAGTCACTGAGGAAGTGGTATATACCTGGCACCCTCTA
>JAODUE010000020.1:3123661-3142572 GCA_027564755.1 Amblyopsis hoosieri | reverse complement strand
GAGAGAGAGAGAGAGAGAGAGAGAGAGAGAGAGAGAGAGAGAGAGAGGGAGGGAGAGGGGGTTATTAATAAGAATTAGCGGTTATTATTACGTTTTTTTGCCAATGCTAAGACACAATTACTGGAATTTACCAGCACACTTATTTAGGGCTGGGCGATATGATGTTCAACCTGAGTTGCTTATGTGACGTAGTGCTAATGGAGGGAAGAGGCTGAGACTACCCAAACCCAGTCCTCACAGGGGAAAACACTTATGGCTAATTGGTTCACTTAGAAAATCAGCGCTTCAGCACGAAAAACAGACCACATGTTCGAATTATTGGAGAATACAATGGAGGTCAACATAGGAGAGAGAGGGGATGAGGTTGTAGAAGCAAAAGAAGAGGATGAGGACAAGGAAGGTCAACCATTACGAAAGAGATCCGGGCTGCATTGGTCGACCATGGGGTCACCATGGGGTCAGCCATCATGGCTCCATCCTAATCAGAGCCACTACACTGACTGTAGCAAGCACCTTCTTAGCATGTTCACGCTAAAGGCGCGGCCGCTTCAAAAGCGTGTTGACAAACCCCCGATCACGCAGAGACGGGCTACCTGGGCCAAAGAGAGCAGCTGCCTGGGCCAACTGTCACATTGACGAGCAGTGCGACTTTACGCCTCGCGCTTAAATCTGAGGATACGTTAACTTTTATGAGAGTCAAGTCAAAAAAAAAAAAAAAAAGAACGCCAAGAATTGCAAAGCACGGCGCTTTCAATTGGGTTTTAAGCATTTAAATCATCGTTTCAGAAATTGCGTGCGCGCATCGGTACAAAACTGGCCAATGGGTGTAGAAGGAGCTGTGCCACATGCAGGGCCGGGACCCACCTGAATGACGTCTGTAGGCTTTTCTGTGTTCTCCTTAAAGAGCAGCATCGCAGGGGCGTAGGTGTTTATGCTGAACTGGCGAAGGAGACGCGTGCTTGACGTCTCCCCCTGGTCCACATAGCCAAAACGCACATGGTTCCTGAACGTAAACGCCGTCAGCTGAAGGGTGAGGCGAGGTGGAGCGGATGGGAGAGAAACAACAAGGAATGAACCACGGTTAAGCCTTCTCTGCAATCTGTCGGGAATACCTGATCACAATAGCCACTAAAGAAAGTGCCAACGCTGTTGGCACAATTTTGTCATTTGCTAATTTAGACGTTAATAAACCCCCAATAATTTCTCACCTTGTAGAGCAGGGGCACCGTGGGTATTTGGTCAAACAACAGAACACTGGGCTTGTTCTCCACATCCCAGTTACCCAGGAACGAGAGGTAGTTATTATCTGTGATCTGGATAAACAAGAAGAATAAGAATAAAGAAGCATGCAGAAAATTGGAACCACAACCACATAATTTATTAATAAACAATATTTAATAAACAGAACGAGGTAGCCATATCACACGTTAAAGGCGGGGTTAGTCATTCTCGAGAAGGCTTGCCAACTTCGAGCTAAAATCAAAACATTATTTCTCCGCAGCGCCACACCACACGTTGAAACTCATTGTGAAGCAAAGCGTGGTACTACGGCGTTGTTGTTGTTGTGAGCGGTGTTCGCCAATGTGTTAGTTTTCCTATTTACGGAGCCAGAGCTGTGTAGAAGTACCAGATTATTTTTTCAACATGCACAGAACACTGTAAAATAGCGAAATGCGAAAATATATTTATAATAGTTGAAATTGACAAAGAGTTTACTGGTGTACTATACCTTTAAGCTTTACATTTTTCAAATGGTCAAAATATGAAGTAACAGCAATTTCCAGTTTACTAAGATAGAAAGCTAAAAATTGACTTTACACTTAAAGGGGTTAGGGATTCCAGAGAATGACTTGATACAGCATATGAAAACAAAAACACCTCTCCCTTCAAAGCCATAGGGTGCTCCCTCAGAAGCTCTGCCCCCCTCATCCATTCACCCAGAGCAGCTCCCGGTCGGTACCTTTTCTACCAGCCTCTGGGGCAGCAGCTCTTCGATGAACCTCCGCAGGTGCTCCTTCACGACGGCCTGGTGGAAGAAGGTGACCCTGCCGTTCACCAGGCTGATGATGGAGGGGGCGCGCTGGGCACCCAGCTGGCTGGCCAGTCTACGCTCCGAGCCCATGTCCACGATGCCGATGCCCACACCTGGAGCACACGGCCGGAGTCGTAAGTAAATAATATGGTAAGAGAAAATCCCATCCATAGGTACATCCTGTAATGAAGACTCATCTTCATCAGCCTGCATGGTGATGATACTCAGTGCAAGCGCATTTAGTGCATGCTTGTATCCAAGCGACTTATTAGCTATTACAAGGAGAAGATAGAGCTAAGCAGCATTCACATTGAAGTCATGCACTCCGTTACGTTGCGCCGGATGTCATTCATTTCAATGAAGACGTCTCAACGGGGTGGAATCGGAAGGCCCCCCCAGAGGCTGAAGTCTCCGTTAAGAAACGGATCAGTCATACTTTGACGTGGTTCAAACTTTGCGCCGGCTTCGCTGCAGCCCGCTCTGTTCATATAACCGGAAGTTAGAGAGTTGCAGCAGAAACATACAAATATGTGGTAGTACTGTATATCACCCATTCCTACATAAATATTCAATTTCAGTAGAACGTGACGAAAATATTTGTACGCTACTGTACTGTTTAAAAATAGTCGTACGTTGCAATGTGAATGGTGCTTTAGGTATCTTACTAAAGAATGCTTACAGGTAGATCAACGCCGGTGCTTGAACCCATGAATAATCGTGTCCGACAAAGATTCATACAGATACATACAAGCATGGAAGAAGAGCATTCATACCTACAGACGCTGCATCAACCAAGACTTACCCATTGGTTCCAGTTCCTCCACAGTCTCCCTCCACACCGGCTCAATGTGGATGCACGCATAGCACCAGTCAGAGGTCACCTTGATTAAATAGGGCCTCTTGTGACTGTCTGGCAGAACATCACTGTTGTACTTTAAATGCTGCAAGAGGTACTTGCTGTCCGCAAAGTCCCTGGACCTAGAAGATAAACAAAAAAACAGTAAATTTACGGCATTTGGCAGACGCTTTTATCCAAAGCGACACATGTAGTGCATTTGTCAATAGTTAGACAGGTCATACACCAGCAATTGTAAGCAACCAATATTATATCAGAATAGTTACAGCAGTTGTCACATCTACTATTATCATGTCTGTTGAGGAAAACTGGCTATATAATTTATTATTTCATTCAGTTATTCTGTTTTATTTTCATGTCACATATTATGTTGAGATTATTATGTCACCATTATAATACATCATCTCAAATAGGAGCTATCCAGAGAGAAAGGTCACTTCCACCTGTCACATTTCACCTTTTCTATTGTGTACTGCTAACTATGCATGTCTGTATCTAGAACAGACAGAATCTGACTATTAGGAGAGCAGAAGTAGACCGATGCTTAGCAACGCCAGACGACCTTGCAGATGGTCTCTGGACAAAGGTTATACATTACATTGTAACTGACCAGCACCTTACAAGGTTCTGTGTTCAAATAGATAGATTGTGTGACAACATGCCACTGCCCTGTTTTAGGACAGTCAGCCCTACTGTATATATGCTGTGATTTCTCATGTATTGTCAGCGCTCTCTTGAGTAAACCTCTTGAACGGACCTGGCTGCTTCATGGTGTTATTGACGTCATTGCTACTTCTAAGCCGCGACCTTAGATACCAAGAAGCCTTACAAACTTCTCGGCCGAGACTCTCTCAGGAGGGCTTGGGGTTCTGAACTTATTATATTATTTGGTGTTGTTTATTACTTCTGAAGCTGCCTGCGACCTTTAGATACCTAAGAAGCCTTACGAACTTCTTGGTTGAACCTCCCCAAGGGGATTTCAGAATTAATAGATCCAACAATGTCAATATATCATTCAATCATCAAACAAAGTTCCTATAATTGCCTGAAAACTAAGTGCCTAATACAAAAGTGATAAACACATAAGAGCAAAATAGGAAAATGTTTTATATTTTTTTATGGTCATTTTAAAATAAACGTGTTCTTTACTGCAGCAAGGTTATAGATTTGCAGTGACTGCCCATGAGGGTTTCTGTTCATTTACCTGGGAAAATGGAAGAATGACTCATCAAAGTAAAAGCTGTTCTGAAAGCTACGGAATCCGTGATGCTGTGACTGGCCAAACGGCTGGTTTTCATCCATCTGGCCGTAGCGGTCAAAGTTGGACCGTCGCTCCTCATTGGACAGAATCTGTGTGGGTGACAATTTGACAGTTATTTATTGAAGGATTATTTTGTATCAAATAAACAAACAAACAAACAAACAAACAAACACACACACACACAATCAAACAAACACACACACACACACACACACACACACACACACACAATATAGCTTAAGGGTGCTAACACTTACCTCATAAGATTTAGTGATCTTTATAAACATATCCTCTGCTCCAGGATCCTTATTCTTGTCTGGGTGCCTACAAAAAAATAGATCAAGGAAAGTATAAGCAAATGAGCCGTGCAGTATATCTGAAGTGTGCAAAAGAGAGATACCGTTATAGCAATTAGCAAACTAGAAATAGTGGATTACCCCAACACACTATAGTGACCCATCCTCAGGCCAGAGACCTGGGCAGGTGGGTGATTTAAGATTTATATTATAATCAGGTGATTATGGTTTATATTATGATCTGCAGCCACTTACCATTCTCTGACAAGATGCTTGTATGCCTTCTTAATTTCAGTTTGACTGGCACTCTTTCTGACACCGAGTACTTTATATGGATAATATTCCTGGGCAGCGCTCACAAACTGCTCGCCCAGAATCAGCAATATCGCTGTGAGGAAGACTGGAGAAATCTTACGGTGTCGGCAGGACACCATCAGCATCATCATCATCGCCGCTTGGCCACACGGTACTGTCAACGAAGCTAACAACCAGCTAACGTGTTGGCCGGCCGCCGGTCAGGTAATAAAACAACGCTAATCTACAACTGACTGATACGAGCCTAACTGCTGGCGCTACATGACTGGACGTGTTAGCATCTTCACCAGTTTACACCTAAAATGAAAGCGGCATTAATGATATAGGGCACGCTTGAACTATCATCCAGGCGAAGAGTACACACCACCACTACCGTAGCCTGATACTATTAACTAGGCTACACAGCGCATGCTCTATAGCAGCTGACACCACTGATCTTACACTCAACTCTGTGCTGCAGTACCACTGGGGGGAAATAAATACAGGTGTTAGAAGATGTCAGATTATTATGCTGTTGTTGTTATTATATAAGGCCAATTTTTTATTTATTTAGATAGGCCTAGCATATTTACAATGTCCAAGCCTATCTGAACGCACCATCATTAACCTCAAACCATAGCTCTGCCTCAAACAAATCGTTCTGAAAGAAATTAGGACCATTTGACCATGGAGTAGCCGCCTACGTGTTTGTAGCAGTTATCTGACCAATTACTAGTCTGGTTACATTAATTAACCATGTTGAGGTTTTTATAAATTCCTTTTGATTTGTAATTTTCCCAGCTAAAATGAGTATCGCCTCAATTATCGCCCCCACATGGACGTCGCCCCGCCTGGGAACACTGCGCAGCTGCAACCACAAACAACACTGGGCATAAAATAAATATAATACAAACTCACTCACTCGGTTTATGATTTAGCTTACATGTTGTGCTCCATCTAGGTTGCTAAACCTGAGACGTTTTCCTTTCATTTTCAACCCGAATGATGGGGATGTCATGCAAGTTAGTCTTCAACGTAGAGCGCTTTATATGCGAAGCAAGGCTTTTTCCTCGATAGCTAACGTTAGCTTAGCTAGCTTGTCTGTAACTGCGACGTGAGCTGTCACACAAAGCGTCATTCAATGACCAGGTAAACTTTAAATGTAGTTAATGTATCTTAGCACAATCATTATATATGTATCTTCCAGTGACACATTAGAGCATTGCATATATGTTATGTCTTGTGTTTTAATCTAGTTAATATACAGTTAATCACTTAATTTGTCAATATGTTTTAACTCAGAATTTGAGTATGTGAATGCTGACTATAGTGATGTATATTATTAGCCTATTGATACTCACAAATCATGAACCTGAATCTATTAATTAATACAAATGGCTTTTAGGTTTAGCACCATGAACCTGCTACGTCTTGTGTGTCGCCACAAGACAGCCCTGGTCATTGGCAGTGTGTGTGCCTTTGCATTGGTCCTCATCTTCCTGGCCAAGTGCACGTCGGAAACCCTTCGGCAGAGTCAGCCGGAGCCCCCGGGCCTAGCCCCCCGCGCCCATGCCCTGCATTCCCGCCAGGAGCGCCCCGACCCCCCATCTCCGTCCAAGGACCTCTCAGCCTTCCTGGTGGTCCTCATCACAACCGGACCCAAGTACACAGAGCGCCGGAGCATCATCCGCAGCACGTGGCTGACCAAACGGGACCCGGACGTGCTGGCCATGTTTGTGGTGGGGACAGAGGGGCTCCCCGGGGAGGACCTCCAGAACCTCAACACTGAGCAGCGGCGTCACAAAGACCTGCTGCTGCTGCCGGAGTTGCGTGACTCCTATGAGAACCTGACGCTCAAGCTGCTGCACATGTACTCCTGGCTGGATCAGAACGTGGACTACAAGTTCGTCTTCAAGGCGGACGACGACACATTCGCTCGCCTGGACCTCCTCAGGGAGGAGCTGAAGGGGAAGGAGCCCCGCCGGTTGTACTGGGGCTTCTTTTCGGGCAGGGGCCGCGTGAAGTCGGCCGGAAAGTGGCGGGAAAGCGCTTGGGAGCTGTGCGACTTCTACCTGCCCTACGCGCTGGGCGGCGGCTACATCCTGTCTGCCGACCTGGTGCGCTTCGTGCGCACCAACGCCGGCTACCTCAAGACGTGGCAGAGCGAGGATGTGTCGCTGGGTGCCTGGCTAGCGCCGGTGGACGTGCGGCGGACGCACGACCCGCGCTTCGACACGGAGTACAAGTCGCGCGGCTGCAGCAACAAGTACTTGGTGACGCACAAGCAGAGCCTGGAGGACATGCTGGAGAAGCACCAGACGCTGCAGCGAGACGGCAGGCTCTGCAAGGAGGAGGTGAAGCTGAGGCTGTCCTACGTGTACGACTGGAGCGTCCCTCCGTCGCAGTGTTGCCAGAGGAAGGATGGCATCCCCTGAGCTGTTGTTTTGCTTCTGTGACTATTTAAACCCCCTCCCCCTTTGCCTTTGGTATTATTCAGACCTGTGGTGTTGCCAGTTGTCACCGGTCGCTGTCCTTCATTGGACTATGCTGGTGGCTCCACACCTTTTCATGTTTAGTTCTCCAGCTGCTTTTAATATCGTTAAACATGGTCAGATGTGTGTGACAGCCTTTTCAAAACAAACATACATGAACACAGCATGCCCTGTATTATGTTACAGAATGTCATGCTACATTGTCTGCAATGTTTTATGTTGTGTGTTTTTTATTTTTTATTTTTTAAAACTGGAATTAATATTTATTTATACATGACCTGCAACAAACATTAACCTGGTATTTAGGTTGGACCAAAACAAAGTGGGTTTAGTTTGAATTTGCAGTTGTATTGTAATTTATTAGAATATGTATGAACGAATGAGTAGATGGGTAATGTTCTTTTTAAATGTAAAACCTCTCCCATGTTAAGCCTGTAAATAGCAGAGGGTTTTTATTATTTGGAGTTGTATTGAATGTTCATTCAAAATGTTGATTGATCTGTGTTCAGTAGACCTTTTGTTATGGATCTCATGTAAGGATTGCTGTTATTATATTAGTTATGCACTGGTCATTTTCATGTTATTCCATCCTTCACTAGTTATTCAATCAGCTATCTGGTAGCAGTCCCCCAAATATAATGGAAGTACAAGGCTATACTTAATTCAGCTCTAGAATGAATAATTATACACCCTCAAACTATGTGAATATTGTATTTAACTGCTAGATATAAAGTTACTCTACGTTCACTTATAAAGTTAATATAAGAGAAGCAGGATCTAGCTATAGCTTCACACTTGAAACATGAAATTATAAAATGAGGTGGTGTTGAATTTAGGTAAGTGAGAGCTTACTATGTGTTATTATGGTCACATTTCTTCCACTAGCATGTCATTTTGATGTCCTGAATTATATAATCCAATGGTTTGATATTTGTTGCGTGCTCTGTACCAGTCCTGCAGTGTTCACACTTAACAGCTGTTAAAGTATTTTTCTTTATTATGGCAAATCAGTTGTCATTGAGCAATTACAGTGCTACATATTTCAGTACTCATTTTCAAGTGTTCAGCCTGCCTAAATGTTTTAATAAATGCTGTTTGATGTGCTCTTGTTGATTTGCATGTTGATTTTCTCTAAATACTGTATCTCACAGTGTTTCCCAGTGTTATGTTGCCACAGTGTGGCAGGAATATGGTCACAAATATACCATAACATGGGAGTTGGGATGGTGAGTAGTATTTAAATAGTTATGAAACAGCAGAGTAAATAAGAGCTTATATTAATGTTGTCATCTGCTCAATTTATTAAAGGATTAGTAGTAATATTAGCTTTTTTCGTATGTATTATATAGCCTTTATCAATATTTTATTATTAGATTTATTATATATAATAAATATTATAATATAATATACTGGTATGCGGAATATCTTAAACATGATGTCTTTCCTTTTTCTAAAAATCACTATCTGATTAGTGCAGCAAACCCGCTGGAAGTGAGTTAAGGTGGAACCCGGAAGTCCCATCAGTTAATCAGAGATCCATTATTGATCCTGTCTGCGAAGTAGATGGTATTTGCTCCAATCATGGACTGCTAGCTGAGAAGAAGGACGGGTTAAATACATCGGCAACCAGCAAACTGCCAATATGACAAATGGTTTGTTTTTTAAGATGTATATTCAAACTCAGTCGAACAGTTTAGGCAATTTCTTGTGAGGCTACTTCCTTGGTCGCTAACGTTAGCTTGGAATGTATACGTGGCCTGTCACAGCAATGCAACTACTCTAATTACATATACAGCTTAAGCTGTTAATAATTAAATTAATAGTTTCCTGACACGTTTTAGTAATGGACTATTGGAGACCTATACTACAGCTCATTCCTTATTTTGTGTACGTCAGAGCCCCAACACCACTAACCAACGTTAGCTACTTGGTGATGGTTAGCAGTGGCTACTGTATGGTACTGGTTTATGTTGACACTGTCAAAGGGCTGGCACCGGTAGGAAACGAAATATCGTTTTGTATTCCGTACTAGGAGATTAGTATAACTTGGCTAGATATGGTGTTATCTTTATGTATATATTTTTTACACGTTAATTAAACCAAGAGTCTTTACGATTATTAGAAGATTTATAGATTTGCATTAGATTAGTCTGTATACTACAGTAGTTGTATTAGTACGCAGCACACATTTTCTATTTAAATTAGCCTGTGGCCATTTCTATTGCCAAGTTATTATTTAATATTTTTATTTAAATGTTTTATATTTTATTAACTTTGACCCAGATAAACAAATATATGTTGTCTATGTGACTAGTATGGACAAATAAAAAATTAAACCCTACGTTAGAGGACCGTGGTAACCCCTGGTGGAGCCACTTATGTACACAAGAGTACACACCAATTATTGTCTGTAGGTTACAAATAATATGTGCTTTATTGCATTGTTTGTGTGCATATAGGCTATGGGTTGCACAGTATTTATATTTGTTAGATATGTCTAATTTGGTGCAATAGACAAAACTGGGTTTATTCATTTCGTGAGGAACTCTGAGTAGAGCCGCTGCTCCTTTGCGTTGAAAGGAGCCAGTTGAGGTGGTACGGGCATCTGGTAAGGAGGCCCTCTGTGCGCCTCCCTTGGGAGGTGTTCCAGGCACGTCCAGCTGGGAGGATGCCTCGGGGAAGACCCAGGACCAGGTCAAGAGATTATATCTCCACACTGGCCTGGGGACGTCTTGGGATCCCCCGGTCAGATCTTGCTGATGTGGCTCGGGAAAGGGAAGTTTGGGGTCCCTTGCTGGAGCTGCTGCCCCCGCGACCAGACTCCGGATAAGTGGGAGAGGATGGATGGATGGGTTTATTCATCTTAAGATGGATATAATAATAATTATTATTTTTTATTTACATTTCTTTCTCCGATCCCAAGCTCTGCCCTTCTTAGTTATTGTAAGACGTGCTTAACTGTTATTGGAAGACAAGGTAAAAGGGGGCGGGGCTTGGGGGTCGGTCACTTGTGACTGCTGTGCATGAGGTTGGAATTGGCTTCTGAGGGGAACCCGTACAGAGGCTGCTACCCTAACTTGACTTTCTTCTTCTTTAGTGTACTCTTTCGATGGGATCCTGGTTTTTGGGTTGCTCTTCATCTGCACATGTGCATACCTCAAGAAGGTGCCTCGTCTTAACAGCTGGCTTCTTTCTGAGAAGAAAGGGGTGTGGGGTGTCTTTTACAAAGGTAACGTATATTAAAGAGTAACTGCACCCTAAAATGTGTTTTTTAAGCTGTAAACTAAGTAATAGGACTGAACTGTGATGAAACCGATCATTGCTAATATTGGCAAAATCCCAATTTTTAGAAAGAATTGCATTTGTTTGGGCTGAAAAAAGCTCTACATGTCATATCTGTATACATGTTTGTCAAGGACCTGGCTGGCAAACATGTACACTTTCCATGCACCCGTGCTACATTGAATGTAAACGTTTATGCACTCTATCAGAGACGGGCTGTGCAACTGCCACAGCCCCCGCCCTGTATTTGGGAAAATGGTGCATCAGGAGTTTCTTGAAAGCACGCTCATTTCAAAATATTTGACGATCTGTGCCGCTCACATTCACGCAGCCTCTCCTCCGTACCCATGCGTCCTTGACCCCTGAGATCCTTGCCTACTTCCTAGCATTTTTCTTTATTGTGCAGTGGGTAGACTCAGAGGTGCGTTCAGAATTGGCAAACGTTCGTGACGAACATGTTTGCTTTTGAACGATTTGTGTTAACGATTTGTGTAAACATTCTAAAAATATTTTGGAAGACCCATTTTAGTCCAAAGAAAACATCACTTAGCGCTCCTAAAAACACATTTGCAAATTTTTATTTTTATTTTTAAGACTACATTTACATAGCTGATAGATTATATTGATAGTAAATGTGTATTCTTTTTTTTAAGAAACATTTGTAAATGTGTATATTGGAGAGCTAAGTGACATCGGATATTTATCACCTCGGGTCTTACAATGTTAAACTGTCACCCCTTGTCCAGCTTTAACGTGTGTTCGCCGAGAACTACCTCCTCAAACGGTTTGCTTTTGTTCGCAAATGTCTATGGCGAAGACAAAACTGTTAAAAACTATGTTTGCAAACGTTCGCTATGTTTCTGAACGCACCTCAGGTTTAGAGCTGGGGTGAGGTTGCATTCTAGAAGAAAAGTGTGTATCCTCTCGTTGTGGGCAGCACATGTATCTCAATACTGGGGCAGAATGCGTTTTGCCACCTTTAAAAACAGATACTTTATATTTACAACTGAAAGCACACTGTTTGCTGATCAAAGGTTTTTGTTTGTCTGATTTTGACTCATGCTCTGATTTTCCTTTTCTTACTTCCAGCTGCAGTGATCGGGACGCGCCTTCACATTGCCGTGGCAATGTCCTGCATGGCAATGGCATTTTACGTTGTCCTTTTAAAATGAGGGCTTTCATATTGGACTGGAGTGGACTGGGCGAATATAGGCTTGTGATGGACTAACTGGAATAGTTATGGGCTAGTTCTTCTAAAAACCTCTCGGATTATGTGACCACTTCATTCCTTTCGCCCCTAGTGGACATGTATGAGACCTGTGCTGCCCCCCTCTGGTGACAGGGTAAATGACACCTGTCCTCATTGTGCAAACATGAGATGTGCAGTTGTACCTGATATAATGGAAGTGGAAAAGAGCCTGTTGTGAACATGGTGCCATTTAATTGCAGGCTAACATATCTTGTCGTCTTTCTTTTTATTTATAAATAAATAAAAATCAGAGGATGTAAAACGTGCATGGTCAACGATTGATATGGTATTAAAACTGCATTATTTCTTTATCCTATATAGTGGCAAGCTAGCTGCATATATTTGAAGACACATGGCCAATACACAGTGATCAGAGTTCAGCTTTGTCTCTTTTGCCATCAACTGAACTTGGATGAAAAGCTAATATGAGAACTTTACTTGTGTACAATATGCCCCCCTTTTTATTAATATATAACATTAACACTCCCCTAATGTGCTCCCTTTATTGTGTACTTATTAAACCTAGTTCAATACTTGGTATATTAGATCAAAATATTTTAAACTCATACCAAATCAAAATCCAAAAGGTGTAATTGTGTTGCATAGAGAAGATGATCACCATTTATATAAAAATTATCTAAACATTCTACATGTGCAATTGGTTATGGGTGACTGTCTTTTTTTAAAGGTGTAATTAATTTATGATACTTATTAGGTTACACTCTACTGTCCCTGGTGTGTTTAGAGGAAGGGAAGGTATTAATCAGTGGGAGATATATTCCATAATGCTGTCATCTTTATAATTAAAAGTAATTGGTCTGGGCTTACTTTTTGGATCTGTTTGCAGTAAAGCACATTTGAAACAAGTCCAGTGATTGCTGTCTTTTCTTTTATTGAAACATCGTGTTTTTTTCTGTCTTTCACATACCAAACCTTCTGAGGTATAGCTGCATACCTAGTCCAGAGGTATGCGTGTCCACAGCCAAATGGTGTAACATAATATACCATATAGTTTTTATGAATAAGCGTGTAAGGCAAATGTAAAATAAAATCTAAATCCGTCTTGATACTGCTGTAGTGAACTCCATAGTAACCTATGGTGAAATCCAGTGATGTGTTTTGGTGGATTGCTTGGCTAGTTCGCGCGAGACTTGCGTTCAGGAGCGCGCTGCCTGTGACGGAGGGACGTACGTCCACGTTTCCGTGAGCTGAACAAGGCGAGAACGGAATTTGCATCGGGAAAAATCCAGCGACGGAGTCTGCAGCTCGGTTCACTAACGTGTCTCATCGAAGTCGCTTAAAATACGCTCTCAGACTACCGTGCACAGGGCACCATTCATTTGCCTAGCCGCACACATTTTTGCACAAGGTAAAACACGAAAGGGGGCTCACATTACGCGGGGCTGTCTTGGTTTTCCTTTGAGTTTACTACGGGACTGCACCGCACCGCCCGTGAAGGAGGAGAGTTTCGCCTGGTTTGGTTGTCACTGCGGGGCACGCTATTCCGCAGGAATGTCGCAGAAGGAAAGACCCACTTTCTATCGACAGGAGCTTAACAAGACAGTGTGGGAGGTCCCGGAGCGGTACCAGAACCTCTCGCCCGTTGGGTCCGGTGCTTACGGATCAGTGTGGTAAGTAGGATAGCAGAATACAGTAGATTGCACAATGCTACCGTTGGCTAAATACCTCAAACGTTTTTCTCTCACATAGATTCATGTCGAGAGCTAATTAACTGAGCTGACGAATTATTAAAATGGTTAAAGTAAGGACATTCTAGACTGCTTTGTTTGGTTTTTACTTTCGGTCACAAATAAATGCATGTCGTGCACGGTTCAAACGAATCTTTGGCGGTGAGGGATTATTGTTTTTGTGCACGTTTCGTCTGCTTCCATACGCATGTCCTGTAACCGATTACATTGTTGTGCAATTTGCACACTTTTGACATCAATTGGTAAAATGCTTTAAAATATATGTTCTGTACGTGCATTAGGTGCATCGTCATTTGCAGTGGATAGGTTACATTCTACTATATTATTGTTTACCATTTCGTTATTGATGTGGGACTGTTTTGCATGCGTTTTCTAGCTTGCCATTTGTCACGTGGTTTTCGGAAAACAGCTCCATCGTCCATAGTGAATGTTTTCTGTAGGATTCTATCTGATGGCGATGAGTCCAGAATGATGTCATTCCCCCTCTCGTTGTATCACACCCATGACTCACTCATAGTCCCGAGATTAGGTAGATGACTCTGTTAGTCATCAAGCACTCTCGGACCCCCCGACAAAAGCTTTCTCAGTAACATAATTATAACCTTGACACTGACACTGGTTATTTTCTGCTACCACAATGTGGCACCTGTTATTTATTACGCGTGTCCCTGGGTAATTCCCTGATAAACGCAGATTTGCTATGCCACAGTCTCCAAAGACCGATTGCGTCATTTCCCAATTATTTGACCCCACTCTGGATTTTCCTTTTGAGGGAGTTTCTCACTTTGTATGCTCTGGTCTACACGGAGCAATGCAGGAAGCCTGCAAACAGTGCTATAGTCACAAACTAAGTAAGGAAAAGTTTAGCTTTGTTGAATGTACTATAGAACTTCACAGCATTTAAACATTATTTATAACAGTTTATGATGCAAGATATGATTCCTTAAAAGGCACTTGGTCTTAATTTGTACTCAAATACATTAACATTTATTTATTCATGCAAGTACTGCCATCAACCAAAAGTCAAGGGGATACAACTGCAACTCAGTATGTGTCCAGAACTCCAGATTATTCTATAGAAAGAGAAACACACTGATTAAATAATATAATAGTAGAATGTCTATTTTTCTGTGATTACCGGGACAGGAATGGAAAAGACAAGGCAGCGAGCTTGTTATGGTCACACATGCAGCTGTTTGACTGGTGTAATCGGGGAGGAAATTGTTCTGGAGGCAGTTGGCTTGTAAACAGCATGCTTAGCCACTATTAAAGCCTTCTGAACTGCTCACAGATGAATATCAGCAGTCTGGTCAATAAACAATGCTATCTCCAATAGTAGCCTATACTGTGTGGCTCCATGAAACCGGATAATTAAAGGCACCACATTGTGGGGTAATTAGCATTGCTAACCAATGTAACCTGTTTTGATCCACATCAGAGTTTACCAGAGCATATTTCACGGTATTCATCAAATTGACTCAGAGCTCTTTTCTTAGTCTTCTGAGAGTCTGTAGATTCAGTCAAAAGGAAAGACTTGTTGATACTGGTTCATTGTAATATTATCCTTTTTACAACCTGCATTTTTATTTGCCCGTTATTGCACTTACGTTCATTATAGGCTAATTAGATGGTGTGTGTGGTTAGACGCCGTACCATGTTTATTGTGCCGATTACTATCTCTGTGTGTGTGTGATGAGGCATTTCTGTTTGCTTATGAATGCTTTGTGTTTGTTTTTAACAGACTATATCTAACTGATACATGTACAGTACATTGGCTTCTGACAGGGTCCGGCTTATCTGTGTCTTGTACGGTTATTTCTGTTTTCTGTGCACTACGCCTAATTGAGGCAGCCTATATTTAAGGACACTTGATTGATACTCTTTAAACTAACAAAACAAAATTAGCTTCTGACAAAGGTATTTCTTTAAAAAATTGCATCTAAGCATGATGGACTATTAGGGATTGTGCCGATACTATACTGAGATTGACAATTGGACAGTTGTAACCGATCCATGGGGCTGATCTAATTCAATTAATTTACACGCGTAGGTCTACTGTCAAGCATCAGCCATGTCTAATCTACCCAGACCACACTTTTCAGCAGCAGATTTCTAAAATGCATACAAGTCCTTAAATAGAGATTGGCTGTCATTTACTTTGCAATTTAACTTAAAACTTAATTTAACACTGGAATCGGATCGGTACTCTGTATCGACCGAAACCCAAAGTGCCGGCATCTGTATCAGGACTGAACAAACTAGATCGTGCCATCTCTATATAGCCCATGGCCTCATGCAGTGTCCCTTCTTTGACGATCATTGTAAAATATGTTTTTTTTATTTTATTCTCTCACACTTATTTCCATATGGACACGTTTTTTTATTTCAAAATCTATACTATGAGGTTATTTAAAGCAGCAAAGCATATTGACCTGGAAAGAATGTGGTTTATCATTACTGGGCTGCTTTCCCACAGATAGGCATTAGGCAATATGCTACAGGAAACGCACCGCCTCGACTGAATTGAGAGTCACTTTCCATCTGCCTCAGTCCACTGTAAAGTACAGCCATACCATCATACCCATCGCACTGTGGCTGTTCGCTTGGCTTGTCGTTTTGTCTGCAAGGGGACATACCTCATGTGCTACAGTGTAACGCCCTCATAATGTGCTGAGTTATGCATAATTGGGTCTTGATGTATATCTCTAGTGTGTGTGTGTGTGCATTATGGGTGCACGATATTGACAAAATGTGATCATGACAATTGCAAAATCGATCATATTTTCAATATTTTTAAACGGAAAGGTTTGGGATATGCAATTAGAATGATATGAATTGGACTGGTACAGCAACAGTAATTCCAAGCTACCGAGGAGGAGGCATTCTTTTTGCCCACTAATGTTTCCTCTTCGATCTCTATTATGTCATTAGCTTCCTCACCCACACATATTACTTTTCTCTCTAAGTCAAAAACAACTAAACCAAACAGCCAATCTCTCCACAGAATAAACGGAATATTGCACTTCCTGCAACATTTTCAGTATGATGTTGCGCAACGTGATATTGCGATACCGTTACTGAATCGATATATCGTGCAACCCTGGTGTGCATGTACACGCTATTGTTGCCTGCTAAGTGTGAGGATAAGCACAGGCGCGCACACACACTCAAGGAGACAGACCACAGTGGAATTTACCAATCCCAAGCAACGCCCCTATTCTCCTGCCCTCCAATAACAGTTGAGCATTTTTTGAATCCGACAAACTCCATCTATTTTTTGTTTTGCTGTAATAGCTTACTATCAAAGGTTTTTCTAATTATACAAAGATGGAGCGTTACTAATGCATTTCAATGGAGCAAAAATGGAACGCCGCATGTCTCATAAGTGGCCGTGTCACCAACGGCATTTTGCTGTGCGGGCTAACCTAAGCAGTGCAGCTAAATCTACCATGACACAAAGTCACTTTACCTGAAAACAGGTCACTGCAGAAATAACATTGTGGCCTCAGATTGATAATAGGTGCTTGGGAACTCGTGTTGTATCCTCAAAATACCCATTAACGCCCCCAGAAAGAGATATTAGAGAAGCTGCCCCCCGCCCCCCCTCCTTCCAAAAATCTAATGCGGAAGTGCGGTCCGTTGGAACCTCTCTGTTCAATTATATACTCTCTGCTACTATGCTGTTTTGTCCAACCTAGTTACAGTAACTAGGTTGGACAGGTAAAGGGTTGGGGCTTAGGATCGGTCAATTGCAGGGCAGGTGCTAATTTGTGGAGGTCTCACAGCCTTGCTTTTTTGGTGCTATTTATAGAATGGCTGTCTGTCTAATAAACTATACTTTTAGTTAAATGATTACTTTTGAGTTATTACTGTGGAAATACACTGTATATGAGGAATATGAAGGAACATTTAAATTATTGAGTTATTGCTGTGGAAATGTACTGTGTATATAAGGAATAAGATAATTGGTCTCACTTTCTTTCTCTCTGTGTAATTTTGTGTAAGTTCGGTGTAGTGCAGTGTTCGTTCCTTTCTTGCCCAACAACATCTAAACACAATTTAGCCTGTGTTCTCTCTACAGTGATGGACTGTATTATTCAATGTACATGCTTGCAGTGTACAATACACCTAACCAACAAATGTGAATCTCGCAATCGCGCATGTTGAGCGCATGACACTCGGCAGTTCCGTTTTTTTGATTGTGATTTCTCCGAGACTTGTAACACTTGAGGTTTGTCAGACCGGCAACAGGTTGTGCTCTGTCCCACAGAGCGAGCTGATACTGGATGTGTTGAATCGTGTTCACCGTCCAACGAGTCGGCCTCAGGCCGCTGCAGTGCACAATGTCGAGTGAAACCAACAGCACAATGTTATGCAACAGCTCAGTTTGCTTTGTATATCAGGGCCACCCACGCATTTATGCAGAACAACTTGTTCCCAGTTCAATATAAGCAGGCTGTTGATAAATTGATAATGAGTGTTTTGTTTTTTTTGGGGCTGTTTGACGCGCCTGCCACGTTGACACTGATCTTATCTTGGTTGACACGCGTCTCTCAGCTCGGCGTACGACTTGAAGACGAGCCTGAAGATAGCTGTGAAGAAGCTGTCCAGACCGTTCCAGTCCATCATCCACGCCAAGAGGACCTACAGGGAACTACGGCTGCTCAAACATATGAAGCACGAGAATGTAAGTGTGCATTATTATTATTATTCTTGTTTGTCATTACATGTCAATGTATGATGTAAATTCCTGTAGAAATTGTGCGTGCTGTTACATGCCGCTAGGTTGACATAGCTGGCATATGCTGACCCATGTAGCATTACAGTTAACAGCAGTACAGTGTAGCCGTAGATGAATGTCTCTAAATCTGCAGAGCAAGCAATTCAAATGGTATTGCCACATAGATACCATTTATGCAATACCATAGAGCTTACTTTATCGTGCGTAAAATCGGTCTTAGCAGGTCCATAAAAAACATTGATGTGGGGGGTGGGGCACAAATGCTTCATACTCATTTGTGTTGCAACTAGGTGCAGAGAGCATAACACCCTGTTGCTGCCTTCAGATTTTATTTGATTTGCAAGTTTTTGGGTCAAATATTTGTTAATGATTTCATGATGATGATGATGATTTGTCAGAACAGAAAAACAAAGAAGCCCCTCATAGTAAAGCTGTGCTTTTTAATCTCTCTCTCTCTCTCTCTCTCTCTCTCTCTCTGTGAGAGAGAGAGAGAGTGTGGGTGAAATCCCTGGGTCCATGTAACTGCACTTGTGAATGTAAGCCTTTGCCTTTGCATTACATTGGACGGATTCAGTGAGATTATCCTCTCACTGTTGCCAGGAGAAACGCCCGTGCTTTGCCGTCCCGGGGGGGCGGGGGGGGGGGGGGGGGGGGGGGGGGGGGGGGGGGGGGGGGGGGGGGGGGGGGGGGGGGGGGGGG
>JAODUE010000020.1:3106340-3123561 GCA_027564755.1 Amblyopsis hoosieri | reverse complement strand
ATATCATATAATATATTTTTGCTGTAAAATAAAATATATATAAAATAAAAATATATTCAGTTAGCTTTAGAAACAAAAAAACTTTTTTTTTTTTAGTTTTTTTTTTTAACTAGGCTGTAAAAATGTTTTTTTTTCATATAAAGTTGAACATTTTAACATTGGAGTCTATGGGGATTGACTCCCTATTGCAGCCAAGTGGCCATTCAAGAAACTGCAGATCTCTGCACTTCTGCATTGTATTTATTTCTCAGCACCAGAGGTTCCCACTTGGTACAGTACACTACCACAAATTCATTTAGAGTTTTTCACAGCCATTCTTTAATTCTAACACTGTGTGTTGATATGAGTGAATAGAAACTGTGAATAAAATTGTGTTGACAAAATGTATATAATTTTCCTTTCTCACGTAAAAAAAATCGAAAACAACAATTCATTCTCAGGTTGTCATTGGAAATGGCTGAGTACTGACTGTTTATGTGTGGCATTAAAGGTGGAGTCAGCCATCCTGGGGAAAGATTGTAGATATTTGAACACATTTTATGCCATATGGTGATTCTTCAGACTCTCCGCTCTCAAAAGTGACCATGCATTGCCAAGGCTGGAATGGTCTGCACCACTTTGTTTGTGTTCCCATTTACTGTAGAAACACCTGGTTATTTTGGCTGAATTTGACGAAAATTGTATTAGCTTACAGTCAGTGACTCCATTGTGAAAGTGTATTGTACATATGTGCCTGTCTGCATGTAAGTAAATATACTTAATACTGTTCATCGGTATACAAATAATACCCAACCACAACACAATGTCACACTCATAAACGTATACAGTATATACACACATACACATTTAGAACTATACTGTAAGTAAATACACACCTATATTGTTCATCAATATATACAAACAACCCACACTTATACGGGTAAGTAAATATACATATATACAGTATTGTTATTAACATGTAATACCCACACACAACAAACTCAGTCATATACAGTATATACAGTATATACACACACACACATTTAGTAAATAAACATATACAGTATATTGTTCATCAACAGATGATGCCAAACCTCAACATTCTCTCTCACACACACGCACACACACACACACACACACACACACACACATACATTTAGTAAATACACTTACAGTATTATTGTTCATCACCAAACCACAACATACTTTCACACACACACACACACACGCGCCCACACACACCCACACGCCTACACACACACGCCCACACACACACACACAGACACACGCTATGCCCACGGAGCGAAGGGGGATGCCAGTAATGGGCAGAGCGCAGGGCGGCACGCGGGGCTCAGTCCATTCTTGTGATTTTAACGTGACACCACTTGCACTAAGACCCCCCGACAGCTGCGTATGCGCATGCCGGCCATTCTGTTTGTTGTAGGGGGATTACGCTGCGATAAAAAGACCCCAGTGAGGGAGCAGTGCGGCCACAACTACCGTTTCTAACCACCCCCCACCCCCTCCTCTGACTTACAGACGGCTTTTGCCCAGGGGGGAAGGGTCTCCCGAGTGCCATAGAAACACAGGTGGGACACTTCAGCCCGACGGGGAATGAATGGGAGTATTCTAATGCCGATTAGCGCTGACCGCGGCACCGCTGTGGCATCACCTTTAAGCATCATTCAAACCAGGATGACACGGGGGCTTATGTCGGGGGCCCCCGTGGGCCCCCATGGGCCCCCGTGACCTCTGACCGTACCTCGCCAATTTGCCAGGTTTACGTGAATTCACACTGTCTGGATGATAGAGTTGGCTTGAGCTAATTATATTTATATCAGCAGCGAGGACCATTAGTAGTAAGATCACTGCATAGGCCCAGTGTACAGTTGAGTAAAGTCCTTCTAGGCAAGTCTCGCCACTAGGCAGCCATCTTTGAAACGCCCCGGGCAGTTATTAGGAAGACAGTATAGGCAGGTGGCTTACGTCCATGCAACCACATGATTGGTTAAATATGTTAATGCCTGGCAGTTATAAAGCAGACGATTGGCTCTCTGTTATGAGATATTATTTGCATATTTTTCTCCAACTGCCATATTTCCGTTTCAGAATTCTCCCATAGAAATTCATTCAGAATTACCAAATGCTGGGCAGACACACACTACAGGACAATTAGCCTGATTCTATGCCGATTTCCCCTTTCCGATGCCGGTCCACATAGGCCCCATTTGTTGATTATCCTGTGGTGTTGGGTATGTTAAGAGTGGTTTTCAACACGTTCAATATTTACCATCCAAAATCCTGTTGTGTGGGGGGAACGCCGATCACAGCAAAGTATGCTAGCAGTTGATTGTCTCATGGGAAAGAGATCCACACTGATTTAAAGTGATTCGTCTGGTCGGCGAACACCCGGAAGTGACACTGCGCGTTTGCTAAGACAACTCTGTAAAAACAGAAACGTCTATGTGGTCCAAACCCAATGTGTCATTTAATGCTTCTTGGCCTTGCCTGGGAGCTCATCATAATCTGAATATATACTAAATAGCCTAATTCAGCATAATAAATAAAAAATAATAAACACCAGTTAATCACACAAATAATGTACCGTAATCAGATGCCATAGCGGCAAAAGTTGAAGTGTGTTTTATTCAGATTGTGGCGAGGATAATATGCGAATTTTCAGGCAATTTTCACTATTTTTTTCACTGTATTTTCAGTTTTTCTTTATAACGTTCTGAAGAAACGGTTGCGAAAGCTCGTCCACCATGTTTGTTTACACTAAAGTCACAGTGTTCCTCGCGGGATATCCGGTTTTGGAATTCAGGACTGGGTTATTCGGGAATAGAATCGGTTGTTGTGTGGTGTGCTGTCTTGGCCAAATTGTTGCCTTTCAGACACATAACGATCAAAACAGAAAAACATATTTTTAACTTTCATTAAGTGAGAGTAAGAGACATCTTTGTGTATAGAAACTCTTCAGAGATTGTTCAGTACCGAATGAGATGTTATAACAGTGTTATTACCACCATAGAAATGTACAATCCCTAAGGGGAAGGACCCAGGCACCTGTTGCTGTCTTTACACACGGCCTTTCTTCCCCATCAGCTGTTTACCAGTTCGTAATGGTGCGACATGAGACTGAAAACACACAGAGCCAGATCCCTGCATTCTGGGACACATCTGGGGCCTCGAGATTAAAAGTCATTCTAGTCCCCCTTTTTATGAATGATTCACATCTTAGGTACACCCTGTGCACCCTAGCCCATATTTCTGCCCGTCAAAACCAAATCTCCGAAGGTTTCGTGTGATTGTAAGGCCAGTCAGGGGTGAGGAGGATTGACCCCCCCTTCCTCCCCCCACCCCAAGTTTCAGCTGTTGTGCAATGTGTTGCTGCTTGTCACCAAGGAGAAGTGGAACACTGTTACCAATGACAGCGCAACCCCTCACACACACACGCACGCACACGCATACATTACATACACAAACACATTGGCACTTATGAATGAAGGTCTCACGTTTGTTCCTTTGCGTTACATTTTATATAAAACAAATCTGTGCTAACCTTCTTCTCAAAAGTAAGACCGTAATCAATGATCTCATCAACACTTCCTACTGTATACGACGTGATCGGGTAACAGACTCAAGACATGTGAGGCCAGTTTCCAAAACACAGAACACAAAGCCATAAACATCTTTTAATAAACTAAAGTAAACCACAACAACAACGACAACAACAAAATAAACATAATTATTCTCTGGTTTTCAATTATGGTATTTGTTCCCTCTAATCTTATGCAGTGTTGGGCAGTAACTAGTTATTGTAATATTATAACTTTTTTCAGTAACTATAGTGTAACTATTTCTGAAACAGTAATAATATTACAATTACTAATCCAAGTAACTAATAGTTACTGAGTTACAAGAAAGATATTTATGGTCCTAGCCAAGTTATGGTAGGCTAATTGAACCAACCTGTCCAATTATGTTTTGAGAGACTGCAGTGTTTTCACTTTGGCTAATTGTTGACTCCTAAGGTTCATTATTGTTCCAGTAAAGAGGATTCAATTCTAATATGAGCTGGCTACACATGTTGTCAATTTTCGGAATGGACGAGTGAGGGTAGTGATTGTGAAAGTAATATAGTAATGTAATGAGTAACGTAGCTAAATACTTTTAATACCCAGTAATAAGTAAATTAATAGTATTACTTTTTGAAGGAGTAATAAGTAACTATTAACGTATTACAATTCCTGAGTAACTTGCGCAAACACTGCTTTGCTTATGGCTGTGCAAAAGTGTGAAAAAGAGAAAAAATATAGAAAATATAATAGAAATGATGAATAACTGTATGCTGGGGCTACATCCTCCCCCGATTAAGAGTCTTGTGACCCTGACAGACTTTTAAATAAGACAGTCTGTACCATAGAACTATCTAATAGGTCTGTACAGTACTGCTTGTGTGTAGAATGTTATCCGCTTCAGCTTGGGAATCCTAGTTAAAAAGGACTTGTTGCAGAAACTCATAGGGTAACTTTAGAAAACCTTTCATCTCACATACATTCATAGTGTTTCAGCCATTAAGGCCTTTATTAGGGAAAATCGAAAAATGGCCACGTTAAAATAATTTCACTATAATTGTGTTACACAGTACGCACTGTATTAGCCTGCCTATGTCCATCCACATTCTGCAGTGCAGTATGGCGTTTTCTATGCCAACAACAACAAACACAAGGGACACTGTGCGAGAGCAAACAATTCAGTGTTCCTTGGCAGGACCTTGGGCAGCTTTCTGAAGTGTTCACTTCAAACTGCTGAGAGGGGACTTGAGTGTGTAGCTGACACACACACGCGCACACAAACACACACCCCACAAGCACACACCCCACACAACCAGTTCTGCTGACAATGGGTTTAGACGACAGAGGGTTATGAGTGACTCTGACACACTGCTGCCCCCCCTCTGCCCTCCGCCCGGCTAACCACCACGCCCCTAGCCCCCCCCCCCCCCAGTCGTACACAGCCGTCTTTGTACTGGCTGCACCACAAGTGACCATCCATCACAAGCTAACCTGACAGGCAGGCCAACGCAGCCACAGTGGCCCACGCTAAGACCCCATCAGCGTTTATTGAATAGGCTACTACACATTAAAGGCAAAGTCCGCTATTTGCAAACTAATTGTATGCTAATAACACTTTTTGTAAAATACACCAAATATCTCCTTGTATTTCGCTAGCTTGACATATAACACGGTTCTTCTACTCAGCCCTGGCTCCGTAAATAGGAACATAAACAAAGTGGCGAACACCACTCACATGTGTAAGGCGCTGCTGCGTTAGCCTGGTGTAACCAGACCATATTCACTCTCCATTGGGAAGTGTTCGCAGTCGTTTCCTCCTACTTGGCGTAGACATCTGGTAAATTTTTAAACTATTGGACAGCGCTGAACCAATCGGCGTTGCTACAATTGTTTTGTTCGCCTCATCTAGCTCTACCACCATTTGGAAACAGGCTTGACTTCAACGTCATCTCCCTAACCCACGCTGATTGGGCAGCCAGCATGGTGTCTGTGCGAACGCTAATGTGATCACGGTTTTCAGGCTGAAAAGAAAATGATCTGAGGGCAGACTAGCACTGCGCATACCACGGAGGGATATTGTTTGATTTGAGCTCAAAGTTAGGAAGCGTTCTCAAGAATGACTGACCCCGCCTTTAACTTACACTGACACCAATCTGGCTTATAATAATAAATAAATAAATAAATAAATAGATAAATAATATACTGTATATGTAGCCTACATGTTGTACACATCACAGGTCACTGTGATTGGCCTTTATAATTTTGTTACACAGTAAACAGTAGCAACAGGTACTTAGCTAGTACTCTTTATGTTGTTATGTATTTTGTTGTATGCTAAAATAATATTTTACACAATTACACAACAAGTTACAAATGGTTTAATGAGCTATGAAGTTTAATAAAGTTAATTCTATATTCCTCTCTTTAAAGTGGATCAAGAGTCATGTTGGTGGTTGGGAAGGCCGGGTCAATCATTTTGAAAACACCCTATAGTGTTGGGAGTGACTATACACTCAATGTAAGCATAACAAATTACACAATCCCAAGCCCCGCCCCTTTTCACAAAAACAACTGTAGAAAGGATTACGTTTTCCGCATCTTTTTATAGACAAATAATCGGCTAGTTATGCAGAGTTTTAAAATAAATATATTGTTTTGTGAATAACAAACATGTAAATAATATACTTGTTATTGCATGTCCATCTTTGTGGACATCATTTGTTAATGAAAATGAATGAATGTTTCTATGCACCACAGACAAACCGTGTTCTGTGATGGAGGGGGGGAGTGGGCAGATTTCGGCAGGGGGATATTTTTTGGCACAATACCAGATGCATATCTCTTGTACTGGCAGGCGAGCGCGAGCCAGTGTCGCCCTGTATATTAAGTCAAGTCAAGTCAATATTATTTATATAGACCGTAATCATATTACAGTCTCAAAGAGCTTTACAACCCCAGTTTTCACATGGAAGCAAACGGCACCCCCATAACCTGCTCCTCCCCATTTTAACGCTCCAGTCCGGTTCCACAAGTCTAAACTTGGAAAAGTGAGGTAGAGGACACTTACACAATCCTGTTAGAAGGGAAGTCAGTGCATACGTATGTGGTTACATAAACCCAGAGCCCTCAGAGAGCGGGGCATGTGCGGTGACATAGTTCTGACGTTTATACAAGTAATTTTGGTGGTATTATCATTATTTATTGTGAACATGATCATATATTGTATTTTTATTATGTCAAAAACAGTGGGAAAGCCTTCACATGTGGCTCGCTTTTGAGTAAACACCAGTTTTGTCTTTTCGTACTGTATCCCTTCAAAACGACTTCTCATCATTGCATGTGATTGGCTCATAGTGGAAATGACAGCTGTGTCCAGGTTTCTCCCTTGGCAGGGGGTGGGGAAGGGTCTTCATGTATGGTGTCACGCATCGGGGGCGCGAGTCTGGGATTAGCTCGTTTGGGGGCGCCCGCATCTTTGATCTGAGGTAATCTGTCCCATTTCCACCGCAATCTGCTCATATTCCAGCCTCTTAACGGGCACGAGGACATGCACGCAAACACACCCATGTTACGTGCGCACGCACACACACACACACACACACACGCAGGCCCTGTAGCCTCGGAGAGCAAGGCCCAACAGAGATGTGAGGTGTAGATGTGCAGCAACAGCTAAACGTCGTGTCAGGTTACTGGGGGCTCGTGCTAAATTTAACCCTGTGATCCGGCAGCAGGCAGAGGGGTTTAAATGCCAGCCTACAGTTGCTCCACACCAGTTGTTCCTCCTCTCACCACTAACTCAGGCCACGTCCAGGAGAAGCCCACGCAGGACTTGACCAGCCTACGCACACACACAGCCAGGGGAAAATAAGCCTTTGACCCCCCCCCACTCCCCTCCCCTCCACACACACACACACATACACTCTCTTCTCACTACCACACAGGCTACAGCGGCGGTCCGACATGGAGCTTTTCGAGACCAACCCGTACTTCTTCCCCGACCAGCGCTTCTACGAGAACGGGGAGAACTACTTCCCCACCCGCCTGCCGGGGGGGTACGACCAAACGGGGTACCAGGACAGGAGCTCGGTGATGGGGCTGTGCGGGGGTCTGTCGGGGGCCGGCAGCGTCGGCAACGGCGTGGCGACAGCGGGCGGCATAATGCCCGGACTGGAGGACAAAGGTTCGCCGTCATCCTCCGGGGGGCTGTCGCCCCTCTCCGAGCAGGCCCACTGCCCCGGCCAGTGCCTGCCCTGGGCCTGCAAGCTGTGCAAGCGCAAGACGGTGACCATGGACCGGCGCAAGGCGGCCACGCTGCGCGAGAAGCGGCGGCTGAAGAAGGTGAACGAGGCGTTCGAGGCGCTCAAGCGGAGCACGCTGATGAACCCCAACCAGAGGCTGCCCAAGGTGGAGATCCTACGCAGCGCCATCCAGTACATCGAGAGGCTCCAGGCCCTGGTGTCCTCGCTCAACCAGCAGGACGGAGGGGAGGCCGGCCAGCAGGGCCTGCACTACCGGCCTGGCCTGGCCCAGCCCAGAGTGAGTACAGTACGGGCACGGGGGCACTGTGTGTGTGTGTGTTTAAATGTATGTATTAATGGGCAATGGAGAGATGGGAGGAAAGGGGGGGGGGGGGGGGGGGGTATGGTGGGGGTGGGATAAAACAGTTTAAAAAATGTATAAAAAATTGTGGTTAAAAAAAAATTATTTTGTTGCCTCTTTTGATTTATTCATCTATTCTCATATATCGAGAGAGAGAGAGAGAGAGAGAGAGAGAGAGAGAGAGAGAGAGAGGAGCCATGAACACTGACAGAACAAATGTCAGTTTAAAAGTATTCCATTGTTTGAGTCAATGTTTACAATATTAATAATAATAATAATTACAATTTGGATTTAATGGACAATGGACAAGAGAGAGAGAGAGAGAGAGAGAGAGAGAGAGAGAGAGAGAGAGAGAGAGAGAGAGCAAGGCAATCACTGGAAACACACTAAATATTATAAAAATGTATTATTTTTTACTCAACACGTAAAACTCATATTCCTTCCTTTGGATTTATCTCTTTTGTTGTATGTATGTATGTATAATCTGCATTTGTGTTTTCGCTTGTAACTTCATTAGGCCAAGTATATAGTGTCTATGTTCTCCACAGCTACACATGTTTAATGTTACACACTAAAGTAAATTTGCCAGTTCAGAAAAGTATGCGCCCAAATAAATACTGACAAATACTGACAGTTTCATGCTCATGCAACATTGTGGGAAGATTTTGAGAGAAGACTTAGGCACTTACGCACCTGCATGTATAAAACCTGTTGCTGACCACACAGTTTAGTCTTAGTGGGTCATGGACATATGGCCTTTATTTACCCATTGAACGCTTGTGTGTGTGTGTGTGTGTTAGTGGCGTCAGTGTGTAAATTATCCCTGCTGAGTGTGTGTGTGTGTGGTATCTCACACAAAGAATAGTGTTGGTGGTGGGCGGGGGGGGGGGTTTGTGATGCGCCACAAAAACACGCAGTGACTGACAGCACCTTATGTGTGTCTCCATGGCAACAGGTGTCATCGTCGAGCGAGCCCAGCTCAGGCAGCACTTGCAGCAGCAGCCCGGAGTGGAGCAGCACCCCGGAACAATGCACGCAGAGCTACAGCAGTGAGGGTAGGCCCGTGCACGTGCATGCGCGCACACACACATACGGACCAAGGACCACCCTATTGTAGAACACACGCCCTGAAGAAGTTTAAAGAAACGTCATTCACTGTAATTGAGAAATGCGACACCATCGACGCAGAGGCGAATCACAGCACATCTAAATTACAGTTAAGCCATTCATTCACCTTCTATCTAATTGACAGTGGGTTTACCTACAAGGAGCAGGTCAAGTCAAATGTATTTTATTTTTATAGCCCTTAATCATAATACAGTCTCAAAGGGCTTTGCATCCCAAGGTTTTATCACATGGAACCAAACAAACATAACCTGCTCCTTTTTCTGGTAGGGGTTAGACAAGGCGTCCCACTCAGGAATGGTTTCAGGCAGGAAACGACTGGGGCTCGAACCCACGACCACCAAGTCCAACACCCAGACCACCAGACCATCTGTTGTGTGGCATATTGAGACCCAAATAGTTATTGTCTCGCTGTTTACTGTAGTCGTGTCTGCTGTCCTGTTGCTGTGATGAGTCTGCAATGCATGGTGCTGTGGAAATACATTTCCCCTCGGGAGCACAATAAACTATATAAATAACTGAGTGTTTTTGTGGGGCAACCACATTAAACAATGGAAAACTCAGGAACAATGAATTGGACATGCAATTAAAGCGAGCGGCATGATGCTCGATAACACGTATAATAAAACATAATAAAATAGTTCTAACACACAAAGAATAAAATATCTATCTAAATAACTATCTAACCGAGTACCCGTCCGGTTCTCCTACAGATCTTCTGAGCGCGTCGGACTCTCCGGAGCAGAGCAGCATGCACACCTTCACCGCCATCGTGAACAGCATCTCGGTGACGGACGCCGGCGTGGTCTACCCCATCGTGCCTGTAGACATTCCCAAATAAAGCCTCCCCATGGGAACACCCGGCGAACACACATGGGGGAAGAAGACAGCCCTGGCGATCACCACCCCGATCTCGTGAGCATCAGGAACGCCTCAATTCAAAAGCGCTTGCCATAAAGGCGAGGCGAATACATTTCAAACAAACTTCCTTACGTACGATTGGATTTCCAACCTTTATCTCACCCAATCAGAATGTTTATGATTGGCTAGAGCGCTGGTGGAAACCGAAAAATTACGACACACGCTGTGGTCGTCAGCTGGTCGCTGATTGGCCTGATTGTGCTCTACATGGCCGACAAACGCTTTTGCATTGAGGGGCTCCATCGACCGATACTAGCTACTAAATGAAATTGGAGCTTGTGGGATCGGGATCGTCTTGCGATGCTGGCAGTCACACACTGAGATACCAACCCTGAAATTCCAAGCCACTGATTCACCTAGTTTACTTGTGTGTGTCTTATGTTAACCAATTGGTAACTGAAATGTTTCATTGTCAAACTTAGCAGTTTAAAAGGTCTGCTTGACAAACCAAATTCCTTTTGTTGTGGTTCGCAATGATGGCTTATTTCCTTTATTCCCTGCCTTGCCATGTGGTCCATAGAACTGGGAGTGTGGTTGTCTCGCTGCCAGTCTAAACAGAGATCTACTGCCTTTAATGCATGACACCAAATAGCTATAGAGTGGATCTCTGTTAGGGCTCTCTTGAGACAACATTACAATAAAACAAGAAAGCCCTTTTATCCTCAGCAACTTAATTAAATGAAATGTTCCTATTTTATTTAATAATTTCCCTGATTTATCTTGCATTATGTTTGTGTGTTTGTTAATGCTTAAAGAAACATGAGTTTATTTGTGGGGCCAATATGTATTATGGCGGTTTGACCAAGATGTCCTTAATTTAAACTGGTTGTAATGTAAATACGTTCCCTTTTTCTACAGAGTGGTTTTGCTATTTTATTTTCTATTTTTTGCTAACTTATTTTTTGTTTGTTTTTTTATAACTATGATTGTTGTGTATTTGTAGATGTTTCAAAATTGATATTTTCTGTCAAATCCTTGCAATAAAAATACTTTAAATAGCTTGTCTATAGATTACTTTCATAGACATACCATATAGACATGTGAAAACACAGAAACAACATCCAATATGTTAAAAAAAAACAGCTTTACTTATTTCTATATGTTGTCATAAATACAGTACACTTTTTATATAGCCAAATAATAAAATCTTGATTTGTCAGCATCATTTCACACCTGGAATCGATACACATACTGTACAGTACTCATAGCTGCCACATATAACATCACACCTGTTAGACACCTTGAAAACTGTCAAATAAAATAAAATAAATAAAAATTGTACACTCAACCAACGGTTCAATGGTTCACCAGTATGCTGTGTTCTACAGTAAGTGGACACACACTCGAGCAGCTCTCGCCGCAACTAAACAGGAGGTGTCCGGAACCGACCGAACTCGTGGTCCCCGTCAAGTCGAGCAGTCTCGAGTCGAGCGCGTGTCATCCATCGGCTGTTGCCGAGCAGCAGTTGACAGTTTGATTTGAAAAAGAAGAGTCCACAGACAGGAGCTACAGTAGTCACACTTCACAAAGGAGAGTTGTAGGGGTTGGCGGAGGGGCGGTGCGGGGAGGCCTCTATACTGAAACTCACCTGAGTTCATGTTAAAAGGTTTCCTCCCCGTTCTACGGGCTACACACAGAAGGCGAGAGGAGAGAGGAGAGAAAGATACCAGCTACATTGTGTCAAAGGAGACGTGTGCAGGCGAGACAAGTCATAGGAGGACAGCGCGTGATTGGACCCATGAACCTGTGATGCGTGATGGCTGTTCCCACACCCAAACACACTCCCTTTCATGGGGAGTCCACCGTAACACCCACACACTGACCGCATACAATAGAAGACACACACCGGTCCAACACAGAGAAGAAAGATAAGATAAATAGAACAGTCACTACCGAATACAGGGCATTGGGTTTCATACAGCAAATATATTATAATATTCTCCATATATAATTCCTATATATATATATATATATATATATTTATTTATTTATATAATTTATCTATAAAAAACATATTAATTTTATGTACAGACGCTAAACGAATAATACCTTGCATAACCGATAGAGGGCCATGTGCAGTTAGGACCTGCCATTAAAGTATTTATAATCAAAATTAAGAGCTATAGTCAACACACCGGTGGCCAACTGAAGTCCATGGATGCCTGCACAGTCCAAACAGCGAGTGTATTGCCTTGGACGCAGTGACACGGAGTGCTGGTTTGAACTTAGGCCACGTTGACAGACTAAAGACCTCAGCAGGTAGAACCCACAGCGGAGACCGATTTGGGAGGAGGGGGGGGGATGTGACGCCATGGCAACAAGGCTACTGGGAGCACTGAGGGTAAACTGGAAGGGAACATAGTTTTACAGCAGCAGCGCACAGCCAATGCGCCCCCCTTTCGACGTTCAAGTGTTCGAGGTCATATAAAGGTCAGAGTTGGGCTCTGTATTGCACGTGTCCACGGGAGAGAGGTGAGAGGCGGGGCTGGATGCCGAGGGGCCCGCGGCGAAGGAATCTCCGGCACTCATGGTCCGCCTCCGCAGATTTGGCATGTCACTCTTGAAAGGCCGCAAGCTTGTGTCCGTACAAGTAATGAGAATGCACTGGAGAACGAATGAAAAGCAAGGATTTGTTATCTCTGTGTCAAGCTTAGCGGTGCTACTGAAATTTAGCGTTTGCGTAGCGTCAGCTGTAGGGCAGTGCCGCCATTGGTATAAAAAAAACAAACAGCTACGCCCTTACATACTGGATGAGTAGTTGCGTACCAATTCACAGGAATTTCATTCATTTCCTATGGAGCGCACCGCATTGCCACATTGCGTTGCGTAAGCAGTTGCGTGAGGTGAAGGGCTAGGCACGCACGCGTTGAAAAAAACACATGCAGTAAAAACGCATGCAGAAACGTGACCTAGCTATAAATAAAATATAGCTGTGGCTCATTTTATTGGTGAAATTTGTACTTTTACTGTAGTAATAATCAGTAATCAGACAGTTTCATCCAGGTTTCATTACGTTAGCTTACTAGGACCGGCCGTGGGACCTGTTAGCAACACCATGGACACCAACTGTAATCAGAAGGAGTTGTCACGTAGAATGTTGCGCAAAAAACAACTACAAGTACGCATACAGTATGTAACCGGCGTTACAGTAATGTTCCACTATCTGCTTACCTGTTAGCATTAGCGCTCCAGTTAGTAAGCGGAGAGAAAGGTTAGCATGAGTAGGTCCGTACGGCCGAGGGGTCGAGTCTCGGAGGCGCCGGGGGAGGAGCTAAAGAGTGCGGGTCACAGGTCAAGGGGTCATATAACAAGCTGTTAGTCAAGCCTGGTTTATGCGTCAGCGTTGTCCGTGTTGTTAATGTCATGTGCGGGTGTACGCTGACGTGCTCAGTATTTATAGTTGTGCGGCCTAGTTGCGTTAGAATTGTTTACTGAGCATGTGAAGCCCAACTTCACTATACGGAAATGATGTCTGGTTAAAGTGAGTGAAAACGATTGGAAATTAACATAGAAACATTTCAAAAACATTCCAGCGAATATACACCAACAGTGACCACGGGACACTGTTCTTATAAAAAATAGTCGTCTATTTATAGAAGACCGCTGATTGTATTTTGGCTTCCGCAAACATCAGGAAAGACCCTTAGTCGAGTTGCTAAGTGCAGTCTCAGCTAATGTTCAATGCATATAAAAACCTTTCTTTCTAGCGAATCTCATAATTCTACCATGGTAGTCAAAGGGAAATAGTCTGTGCATGACGGCTACAGGACGTCGGTATAAAAAACGATTGCTGCTAAAGCACTCTGGCACACGGGCTTGCATCCGCAAGACAACTGTTTCTGGCTGGCATCCACCTCCCTTTTTCGCCATCCAACCAATCATCGTTGTGGGTGTCGAACGCACTTCTAGATTTTGGAGCTGGTGCGCGCGGCATACGCAGCCTGGCTCTACGGACCCGTGCGGGCGGCTCTGCGCCAAATCCGCCGGCCCTACGCGGAAGCATTGGACATCGAAGCATAAACCAGGCTTCAGGCTGTGCCGCAAGTTGAGAGAAAAGCAGGTGACACACACACACGCGCGCGCGCGCACGCATGCGCGTCGGAAATAGCATGTCGCACGGAAGCTAGCGCAACTCACCTTCCGGCTGGAGATGTTTCTTGGCAATGAGACACATGGAGGGTGGCATGGCCATGGAGGCCATGCGAAACCCCGCCGGCAGCGTTTCCATGGAGCCCGCCATCATCCCCAGGCCGGCCCCTCCCTCACGTGCACGGAAACGCTTGCGCCACGACGGAGAGCGCCGGAAAGACTTGTCGTCTCCGCTCTACGTATGCAGGGAGGGAGACGGACGAGGTTGGAAGGGGGCGGGGGAAAACATCAGAGGAGCTGTGAGGTTTCTACAACGCTGCCCCTTGATTGGCTGGCACACTAACCTCCTCTAGTCGTCGGTCTGTCCCTAAAGCCAGCACGTTGTTGAACTCCCTCTCCAGGACTTGCCTTGCCTGGAGGCACGAGGACAGAAAACACTCATGGTAGAATTGGTAGAAATGGTAGGGATGTAACGGTTCTCCAATTTCACGGTTCAGTTCAGACATCAGTTTTTGTCCGTGTCACGGTTCCGTCTTACGCCTTCCTGACGCCTTCAACACCCAGTAGTAGTCTCTGTAGCTATTAACTCTAATGATAGTTCCACGAGGCCGTCGACGTTTTGTGGATGTTTTCGGTCTCGAAACCGTTACATCCCTAGTACATGGTGGCCTGCGTTTATATAGCGCTTTTCTCACCTTTATGACCTATTGACCTATTGACCTATTCACCTAAGCTCACACACACACACACACACACACACCTGTGTGTTCTGCATGGGGATCTGCAGGATGAGCGCCAGGCTGCTGTAGTCGAAGGTCTCGTCCAGGGCGATGAGGGCGCCGTGCACGCCGCTCTCTAGCATGTTGCCGCTGTATTCCCTCAGGCCGATGGTCTGGACCCAGTGACACACCTGCTCGTTGGTCCACACCAGCACATCTGTGGCACGCACGCACACACATACACACACACACACGAGCACGCACATGAAGCACACACACACGCACGCACACACGGTTACATTGTGTAGCAGTGTGATATTTAAAGGTGGGGTCAGCAATGCTGGAGAAAGCTTGTTGATAAGTGAACTCGATCAAAGCTAAAACACCTCTCCATTTAATACCATAGGGTGCTCCCTCCGAACCTCTGTCGCCCCCCCCCCCTCCTTCCCACATCAGACAAGCATTGACTGGCCTGGGATAGTGTTGTGTGGTGCGGTCTGCACCACTTTGTTTGTGTTCCCATTTACAAAGCTAGGGCTGTGTAGAAACACCAGATTGCTTTTATCGGCGAGCACACAGAACGCAGTCAGCAGATCGTTCTGTGTGTACTGTAGATGTTCGCTGACTTTGTTTATTAGTTGACGATTGCCTTTAAAGGTTCCATGTCATTCTCATTCACCTTTTTCCCTTTGTGTGTATGTATGTCAAGTCAAGTAAAGTTTATTTATATAGCCCTTAATCACATTGCAGTCTCAAAGGGCTGTACAGCCTACATTTCACATGGAAACAAACAACACCCCCTGCATGTATGTATATATGTATATGTTTCAGTTTCAGTGTAGTTTTTTTGTAATTAAATGTGTACATGCCCTAACACGATTGGTTATCTTGAGGATAGGTTTTATCGACGAATGGTTACAATCAAACAATTATGTAATTGTTCATTTTAATTAATTATTATGATGTAATAAATGAGACTAAATGAGACTCCAAGACCCTTCGGGTACCTCCAGTAAACACAACTTTATTATTATTTTTATGATCTGGGACCTTAAACTGAATAATTATTTAGTAATAGTGGCCCTGTAAAATGGACATGATATAAATAGAGGGTAAATGAAACAAAGACAGAGATATGTGAATAAGATAGAGAGATAGAGATGGAGATACAGTGTATATATATATAAAGAAAGAGGTAGATATACTGTATCTCTATCTAGAGAGATAGATAGATATAGATAAAAGATAGAGATATGTCGATGGATAGATAGCTAGATAGAGACACACCCAGAGAGAGAGAGAGAGAGAGAGAGAGAGACAGACACACAGAGACACAGAGAGAGAGAGATACAGTATATAGACACACAGAGACACAGAGAGCGAGAGAGAGCGAGAGAGAGAGAGCGATACAGTAGATATATAGACACACGCACAGAGAGAGAGAGAGAGAGAGAGACAGACACACAGAGACACAGAGAGAGAGAGATACAGTAGATATATAGACACACAGAGACACAGAGAGCGAGAGAGAGAGAGAGATACAGTAGATAGACACACAGAGACACAGAGAGAGACAGACAGAGAGAGATACAGTAGATAGAAACACACAGAGAGAGAGAGAGATCCTAATATGCATGTCCAAATAGTGTGACTGCTGGCACGCTCCCTTTGTTAACTCAAAAGCACAGCTGTCAGCCTGCTTTCTAACTTGGAACAGGCGTCTGTGTGAGTGTGTGTGTGTGTGTGTGTGTGTGTGTGTGTGTGTACATGTGTGCATGTGTGCATGCGTGATTGTGTGTTTGTGTGTGTGTGTGTGTGTGTGTGTGTGTGTGTGTGTGAGTTGATCTGACACGACAGCTGTGTTAAGTTCACGTGTACAGTCCAAGGTCATGAGGGCCACAGAGCTGACTAGGTTGGTATGTTTGTATGCTGAAGTACAGTATGTGTGTGCATGTATATGTATGTATGTGTGTATGTATGTATGTGTGTATGTATGTACTGTATGTATGTGTGTTTGTATGCGTGTTTGTATGTATGTATGTATGTATGTATGTATGCGTGTTTGTATGTATGTATGTATGTATGTTTGTATGTATGTATGCGTGTTTGTATGTATGTGTGTTTGTATGTATGTGTGTTTGTATGTATGTATGTATGTATGTATGTGTGTTTGTATGTGTGTTTGTATGTATGTATGCGTGTTTGTATGTA
>JAODUE010000020.1:3082559-3101531 GCA_027564755.1 Amblyopsis hoosieri | reverse complement strand
TAGGATGACAAACTGTACTTTTTTTAAATGCCAGCTTTTTTAATAATTTAACCACCCCCCCCCCCCCCACACACACACACACACACACACACACACACACAGTCAAAGTGCATGGAGAACTCGTGTAAAAAGCTGTTCAGATGCATCAGGTGGTGTGGCATGACTGCTGTGTGTGTTTAGGACGACCTTTGCGCCAGAGGATTATGGCGGCAGCCGTGTTTACTGTGGAAGCGTGGCACTGTCGTGTTTACAGACAGCAACAGAAGTTGTTGTTGAAGAAGATTTTGAGATGATTTGATATCCACGTGACACGTCTATCTTTGACAAATGAGAAGTCGTCCCTTGCTGTCAGCGAAAGCATTTGTAAATTCAAAACGGATTGGTCCCGTAATTGAAATGAACCCTCGCCTCACCTAAAGGAGAGTAAACTATAATTCCCAGAACCTCTTTACTGTGTGTTCATCTATCTCCCTGCTTTCATTCTCTCTTTCTCCGTTTCCTCATTCTAATGAGGTGTTCCCCTCCCGTCCTTAATAAACTAAAACCTTTTAGACTAATTAAAGCTCTTCAGGATTCATCACAGACTCCGCGACATCCCTTCGCCCTTTTTATGATTGTGTTTAATCCACATCACATCTTTATTCGGTACAAATAACACTCCGCGACACCTCCAGGGGCGTGGCCAGGGAGGAGGAATGCCTGAGGAGGTGGAGAGGAGAGACGGACATGGAGGAGTGCCAGACTTGCGTCATCTCAGCTGCCGACAACGGTCGTGATGAGACTTTTTGCTAATTACCAGCGACGCCTTCTGAACAGGGAGGCTTTCGGTGCGGAGAGCCAATGAACCTGCCTGCTAGCTCAATAGAAAGGCGGACGGGAAAATGGCAAAGGGGCTGTTGAAAGAGAGACAGATTAACATTTGTTCTTTTACATGCCTCCCTCTGCCACACACACACACACAATAACTTTGCTTATACTAATTAACAATTAGCAAAGACTGGCTGGCTAATTGTGTTATTGCTCCTAATCATGAGTCTAATTAACACAATGTCAATTTAGATTTATTTACTAAGTGATTTTTTAATTCCCAGTGAGCATAAGTTTCTCTCTCTCTCTCTCTCTCTCTCTCTCTCTCTCTCTCTCTCTCTCTCTCTCTCTCTCTCGCTCTCTCCGAACCTGTGGCTGTGTTCTGGGGTCCTTTGCTGTGCTGGATGTGGGTGGGTAAATAGAGAGATAAGTGAGGCAAGGTGTTTGAGTAGGGACACAGAGACAGGGACATTAATGAGCGGCTTTTCCACCAGGCCTCCAATTAGCCACCTCTCTCTCTCTCTCTCTCTCTCTCTCTCTCTCTCTCTCTCTCTCTCTAGCAATTTCTCAAGGAGGAGAGAGGTTCTCACAGATCCTTGCAGAACACCCCCCCCATCCCAAAGCTGTTCCTGGTTCCTCCTACTGGGCAACGCCACAAGCAGAAGACACGCTGCTGAACTTCAAACCCACGAAGAAGCACACGGTCGCTGTCTTGAACCTAGCGGAGGACCTACAGTGTGCTATCATGCGTTATGGACACATTTTACACTTATATTGATGTCAAACAGTGTTGTTGTTGTTGTTAATATTATTTTAATTTATATTTGTGGATTATTATTATTATTATTATTATTTTAATTCATTTTTTTATTATTATTAATATATTTTACCCAAAGCCAATTTCATTAAGACGTTATTTGGCAACTATTGGGTGTGGTTGTCTTATTATCCAGCCCATGTACTGTTGTGGTCCACGTCTCTCTCTCTCTCTCTCTCTCTCTCTCTCTCTCTCCCTCTCTCTCTCCCCTACACGCACACACACACACAGGCTCAGAAAGAGCAACCGCTTTCACTCTCCTTCATAACTGCCTGGCTTCTCAGAGTCCTGCCAAAATACCATAAGACAGGGTATAATATATATAATTATCCCCACTTACATTAGCCATTATGCCAGTGGAGCATTGCCTGCAGAATGACACACGACCTGTCAAGACTTCATTCACGCCATTAATAAGCGTCATTAGTGTCTGCTTTGAATACCCCTCTTGCACACTACAGTCATTTCAACATGTCATAGATTTTAATTTGAGAGGTAAAAATAGCTGTGAGGATATTATGCACTCTGTCAGCCAGTCTTTGAGGTCTTCTGACGGGTAGGTAGTTCACAGTGTGACCTTGGATTTTCTCTTTATTACAATTAGAACCATTACTGTTCTTTAGTGCTACAGGCTGGCCTAGCGTCGGAGGTGGAGGCGGCCATGCTTAGCACGCTACGCTTCCTTTGTGGTGCCCGTCAACCGGATTCAAGCCCCAAATTTAAACCATTAGTTTGTCACAAATGACATTAAGGCAATTGACCAGCATCCTGTGCAGCCCTATGTGAGTCTCGAGTGAATTGCCCTGAATGATTTGGAAAATAGGACGCAATTATTAAGGAACCCATGCCGCAGTTTGGAGAGTTTCAACTTCCAGCGGGCTATTTTGAACTTTAGCAGCGAGGGAATTGTTATGAACTATGTTAGCAAGGGTGTTAAAACCGCGCAGCAGTGTAGTCGCATTCATATTTAAATGTTCTTGCGGCCGTTCAAAACACCATTGGTATTTTGTTGTATAATTTATTTGTGCAACCAGGACCAATACATCATACCGTGGGGAAATAATACATTAGGTACAAAATGCAATAAACTATAAATAAATCTACAAATAATTCTTATAATAATATTAATTCTAATTAAATAAATTGTCTAAGTGTGTTTTTTATTTTCCTATTGGCAGGTTTTTGACATTGGTGCAGTTAGACCAGATGCCCTGGTACTGTGCAATAATAGCCTCATACTGAGTGATGATAGATTTGCTCAAAGACATGACAGTGATTAGGGAATTGTAGGGTTTTATAACACGCACACACGCACACACACACACACACACACACACACACACACTATTGAGTCAAGTGTCTTGGGTGGATAGCTTGATGCATGAATTAGTAGTACACAGCAATCTCGATCAAATACAGTATGTAAGAAGACTACGGCTCAGACTAGTTTCTAATTTCTGCTGTGGGTGTGTGTGTGTGTGTGTGTGTGAGTGTGTGCTCCGTGATTAAAATCAGGAATGAGAGACTAGGGGCGATCCCACAGGTATAAAGGTTTGTCTGTTACGATCCCACGGTATATGTGTGTGTGTGTGCCTATGCGGGATGCACATACGTATGTGCCTTTCCCACAGGTATAAGTGTGTGTGTGTACTGTATGACTGTATCACAGGTGTGTGTGTGAGCCCCCTGACAGCCGGTGTCTTTGATCGTCTGTGAGTCGGGCCCCCTGTTTGTGTCGCTGCTGTAGGGGCTAATTAACCAATGAGGAAGACTTAATCACTAGAGCCCTGCTGTCAGATGGAACACCTTACCATGCCGCTGTCTTCTGGAATCGCAAGGGGGGGGGGGGGTCGAAGCAGAACATATGTGTGTCGGGGGGGTGATGTCGAAGGAGAATATACTCATCCTGTTCCTGGTACAAAAAAGTATTGTCTTCTTTCCGTTTGTTCTGTTGTCTGTCTGTGCTGAAAGCAGACCCCGATTAGATTAACTAAAGTTTTATGGAATCTCACTGGAATTAAAAGGCATTTATTCATTTTGACTGCAATAAGATGTTTCTGTAATCAAAGCCCCTACGGATATTATTGTTGCAATACAGTCTACTGCTACATAAATAAGGTAGTACATACAGTAAGGGAAATTGACACGTTTGTTTGGATTGATTAATCATATGTCTTGCTTTGCCATATCTGCTTTTGCAGATTGAAGCAACCTGCAAAATAAGGCATATATGATTATGTACAGCAAATTGATATTTACATATAAGAGTAGGTTTGTGAAAATGTTTTTTTTTCTTTCAAATGTTTCTAATTCCATAGTTATTAAGCAGCTCTGGTTTCATAAACATATATTTTAATTGTCCATTTACTCATATTGCAGGATATCTCTAGTAGTTTTTTACCAATCAGATTGGTATTTTTTTTGTTTTTTAACAGACCGCTTTGCAAAACTTGTATGTGTACACATTTATTTAAACCACCAAATTGATTATGGAAATTAAATCATGAAACAATGTGTAGTGGGTGGGTACCATGCTGAGATATTTTGTTTAGCATGTTTAAATCATATTTTGGATATTAATACGGTACACATACACAATCTAGACGTAAAAAAAAAAAAATGCGCCCATTAGACGTTGTTTTAGCATTAACCTATATAGGAAGCATTATTAAATTTAGTGTTCATTCAATTCATTCATTCAAAACTGCTATAATTCACAAATGTTTTCCAGGTTATGGACTGGGATTTTAGTTTTGTGCATTTGCTTCTGATCATCATTTATCAGTTTATTTTTCAACAATTCTCTGCTCTTGCAAAAAAAACCTCGAAGTAATATATCACAGCATCATAAATTCTACTTATTTTATCTCATCAAAGTAATTCATTTCCAAAACTTTTGAGCAACTGAGCTAGTTTGTGATTAAAGTGTACAGAAGCTGACAGAATGTGACAAATTGAACCTGCAGTTAATCACTTGTTGTCTCTAATAGGTACACTGTCTCGCAAAGCGGAAAAGAGGAAAGGGGAATTAGAGGAAAAACGTAGAGGAAGACCGTTTTAAAGAGGGAAAACATGGCCATTATTTCTGTGCAGTGACCCTTCTCGGCACCCATCGTTTCCCGTCACGCCGGAGACAGATAAGAAAGGTGTGTGTGTGTGTGCAGGGCTGAAGAGATGGACAGAGTCTGGGTGGAGGTGTGGAGCTCAGTCCGGAGTGATGGTTTGGGGGGAGCGGAGGAGCGTGGAGGGTCTATGGGAAAAGAAAAGGGCTGACACGCTGGGAACTTGGTCCTTCACGTTGAGAGCCAATTAGCGGCCAAACGACACCTCTCCTGTTGTATGGCCTGTCCTCCCCCGCCCCCCTCACCCCTCCCCATCCCCGGGCTGACCTCCCATCAGCCACTGGGCCTTTGTGGTCCTCGCCGCTCTTATCCCCGCTGCACCCGCACTCCACCTGCCCCGCCCTCGACCCGATAGACAGGCGTTACATACACAACCACTGCATGTATGACTGTGTTTATTTGTGTGTGTGTGTGTGTGTGTGTGTGTTTATTGGCTGTGCTAGCCACTGCCCCTTTAAGTTCACTTTTAATAAAAAAAAAAAAAACAGCTGTAATTACAGAAACAGCTTCAAATACAGAGTTGAGTATTTTCACCCCGAGTTTAACCTTGTTGTTTGGTGAAAAGAGGGAGTGTGTGTGTGTGTGTGTGTGTGTGTTTTAATTGGTCTTTATGTTGTCTGTGAAGCTGTTTAATGCTATGAACTCAGTTTTCCCATGCAGTTCTCACCTCTCTCTCTCTCTCTCTCTCTCTCTCTCTCTCTCTCTCTCTCTCTCTCTCTCTCTCTCTCTCTCTCTCTCTCTCTCTGCTCCAGCCACATATTTCCTGAACTCTGACCTTTCTGCATCACCAGCAGTAGAATCCAGTTACGGTACAATGTTCTCATTCATTTCTTTTGGCTGTTTACTGACATTTTTCTAATACATTTACATATTCACAGTGCAGTATTATAAATACTGTAAGAATTATTCAGTCAAGCCACTCTCGTCTGGTATAAGCAATTTATCAGAACATGGAATATGGCTTAGTTTGAGGGGCTCCTCTCAACACACGCATGTATGTGAGTATCTTCTTCGTTAACCCCCTGAACAGGCCTGCAGCAAAAAGAAATATACGGCAATATCATGGTAATAAAAGCAACCGGCACAAAGACTGTCCAATGGACACGCATACACATGAATTAAAGGATTAAAGGTCATGACACGCAAACCGGAAAACGGAGGACATTCTGCAATTGAGTTGTAAACTAAATAATAAGATGTGATGAGACATCATGCTGGTGTTAATATTGACTACATTCCCGATTTTATGGTCTGAAAAAGGCTCTACACGTGATATCCATTAATATTGCCTTAGGACTTCCAACTGTACTTCTCGACATGCTTGTGCGTCATCAAATTCTAATAAAATTAAATATAGTATTATACTGTATATATTTTAGTAAATTTAGTATATATATATATATTGTTAAAATATAAAATATTTTTGTATATATACGCTAAAATATTGTATTTTTTAACTAAAACGTTAACATTTGAATTTGATGAAACACGAGCGGTGGAGAAGTACTAGTAGATTATGTTATGGTCATATGACAGTTTGTACAGTGATATATGCTTTACTTCAGCACATCTCATTTCTACTATTGTGTGGGAATTGAGGCCCCATTCTAATAAAGTTGGAATGTGACCACTGAGAACCGGTGGGCGAAATGGAAGGTGGATGGGTGGACGGGTGATGGTGGGGGAAGGGGAGGGGGGTCCTTGGGGGAGAAAGGGGATGGGGATGTGATGATGGGGGGATGGGGGGGGGGGGGGTGTTGGACGAACAGCTGCACGGATTATATGGGTTTAATTAAGGAAGGACTGAAGAAGGCAAGGAAGGATTCACCGGTACGTTTAAGGGATTAGTGCTGAGGGAAAGATGGTTCAGGGAAGACTTCTGCACTTTTCATGCTGATCAAACTGCCTTGCCCCACCTGGACAGCAACACAGGTATTTTCATTTGGTTGATTAGACTCTCTCACTTTGTTTACTTGCCTCCATGAGCATAGCAATGGCAAACGATGGCTTCGTTTGCCATCCCTAACACATTCCTACTGTATAGCGTACTACTATACCTTGGACAACTTTGTAAACGTGTGAATATGTCAACACTCCAAAAAAGGCCATGTGTGAATGTCAATGTGATCACTTTGTACTGGTCCATACGTTTCTGTTTTGGATCTCGTCGCTTCAGCGAGTTGAAATTGTGGGCCTTTGATACTTTATATGTTTAAGATATATTTACTTGACTTGTCTAGTCTGACAAAACAGCAAATATACAGTATATCACCTGAGTGGGTAGACAAGGGCTTTAGATCCACAAACCTCCGCTCTGTATTACTATCTTTGTGGACATTTGGAGGTGGAGAAGGTAGAGAACAGCACACAACCCCTTATAAGAAGCGTTTATACATATTTCATTTGGGCATGAAAGGGCTGTAGCAGAGCCATGGGAAGAACAGGGTTACGCCATCTCTGTTCACTCCAATGGACCGTTTTTTCACAGCAATGGCGAATCGTGGATCCTCAAAATAGTTCCCGGAAGTCAGCCTAAATACTAAAAGTACCCTTTACATTTGATTTTAAATGTAAATCGGTGCATTTATTGACTACTAATTACAAAATAAATTAAGTTGCCCACCAAGGACTTCCGGGAACTATTGTGGCATAGGTTTAGCCACTCCATGAACCACGTCAACGTTGACAAATTCAAACCTCCGTTGGCGTAACTCTGCTATTTCCATGGCTCTGGGCTGTAGTAATTCATAATTTAGCCACAAGCCACTAGTAATCTCCTCCCACTCCCAGTGTGATAGCCAATCACATTAGGGCATGTAGAAAGAAATAGAAAAACACCAACCGACATGGAACGCTCAGTTGGAATCCAAAATGACCGAAAATCTTCACCTTTGACCCTTAACGTCGTCGGACGGTGTCTCTTGGTTACGGTGAGGACATTGCGTAGCAGAGTCGACCGAAACCACAGACGGAGAAGAAAAAAGAGAGTGCGATGGGAGGATGAGATGATGGGATTTAAGAAATAAAGTAGGGAACCCATTTATCCAAAGACAGATATGAACGGTTAGATTGGCAAATGAAGAAGTTAATAGGTGTGCTAAAATGAGTAAAAATGAGTTGTAGACTAGACCCCCCCCTCTCTCTCTCTCTCTCTCTCTCTCTCTCTCTCTCCTTCAGCTCTCCTCTGAATATGTCTGACTGGCAGGGATGTTAAGTGCCGTTTGACACCTCAAGACGGAGGTGTACTAGGGGAACTATCTGAGAGAGGGGCAGTGTGCGTGTGCATGTGCGTGCGTGCGTGCGTGCTTGTCAAGCAGAGGTTGTGTAATGAATTGGAGACGTGGGTCCGATTAAAACGACTGTTAATTTCTCCAGGGAGCCAAGAGCCCAGGGCTCCATGAATCACTGCTAGCATGACTCGACGCTAGCATCGCCTACAGAGGGGGTGGGGGGGTGGATGGACGGACGGACAGGAGGACACAAAGCGGAGGAAAGGGCGGGGGGGGGGGGGGGTTGTTGATGGACAGCTATTGTATGGGAGCGAGGGATCAGAGATGGGGTCAGGAAAGAAGGATTCAATGCTGCCTTGGCATGGCATCGGAATGATGGTACTATAAGTATATACATGAACAGTCGTGTATTTGGTACATTTTTTGTTATGGGTGCCATTTTATGCCTTTTAAGGACTTCCCTATTCTACAAATAAAAACAGTGCCAAATCTCACTCAATCTCACTGTTGCACGTGAAACATTTTCAGACAATAGACATTGAATAAAAGCTAAGCTAAAACTTTATTTTGTGAAAATCTGTCATGTTGAACTGGGTGAGTTTTGGAAATTTGCTCCTCAATTTTGAGACCTTCAACCTTTCCACAATGGCGGAGAGGAGGAAGTGATTTTATGACAGAAAATACAACTCAGGTAAGTCTGTTTTTTTAATGCGTTTTTTAGTTTTGATTCAGGTAATAAATTCTACGGAATTATGGATTTCGCTACTACAACAAAACAATAACTAACTAACTAACTAACTAACTAACTAACTAGTAATTCTGACTTCTGAAGTAGAAACTTCCAACTACATCGCACGTGAAGGCAGCATAAATAATCCTCAGGTTTAGAGGGCTGGTTACCTGGAGGCATTATTCAGGGCCTGGTAGGCTACTGCAGTACTGATATAAGTGTGTATATTTTGTACAACACTGTTGAACACAGCTGCCCGCCGGCACGCATACAGCACTGTACAGTGTACGCATGTGGGAAGTAACTAGTAACTAGATGTGGGAAGTAACTAGATCTGAGAAGTAACTAGTAACTAGATGTGGGAAGTAACTACAGCGGAAGGAACAGGGCGGTGGTGGTCTGGTGGGTGAAGAGGTCTCAGGCAACTCTCTCCATCTCTCTCTCTTCTCCGTGTCTCTCACCCTCATAGTAGGTGACAGCAGCGTGGCTAAATTACCTCCCACTGGCACTCGGATTACACTGGGCAGAGAGAGAGAGGGGGGGAAGAGAGGAAAGAATAGAGAGAGGGAGAGAAGAGAGAGGGAGGAGATTAGAGTGAGAGAGGAAAGACTAGAGGGGGGGGGGGGGGCGAGAAAAGGGATGATTGTGAAAAGTGTGTCTACGTTCACATTAATGCAATCCCTTCCTCTATCTTTGAACATATCTTGATCCTTGCCAGAACCCCCCTCCCCCCTCCCCCATCCCCATCCCTTCCGCCGTCTCCGACGGCCCACCCCAGGATAATGAGGTAGCGAACACCAGCCACCTCACCCCTCTCGGGCCCATGCCTGTACCTGCTCTGGCACAAAAGGCCTCTGAATGCTATTTCTGGAGCGCCCCAAACCCCCTCCCCGCCACTTCTCATTTCTCCCCTTGATTTGGCGATAATAATAATCATTGTGACTGGAGGTGCCATATTCAAATTAACTGCCATTCCTCAGGCACTATCAGTCGGGCATCACCCAATGTGTCCTCGCGCTGCTTCTCTCCCTCTCTCTCCCTCTCTCTCTCCCTCTTCAGCCCTCCCTCGCTCACCCCTGCATCGTTTCTCCCTGGCAGCTGCTACAAAGGCCATTGTGGCGGTGCCTCCCGCCCGATATGTTTCCTTGTTGAGCTTTATTCAAATCAGCTGTTTGAAAACTAACCTTGTTTGCATTGTAACGTCTCGGGGCATTCACAATTGACAATTTGCTGATAGAGGGCCCCCCCCCGGTTTGGAGCCCTGCCCGCACCGCAGCCTCCGTTGAATAAGTAATGAACGAGCGCACCTCGTGCCGCGGTTATTCAGATCACAGTGCAACATGATAGCTTACACGAGTGCCTACTCAACGGCGACGCAACTAAATAAATTTGATTTGGGAAAGGGGGATGTTTGGAAGGTTGTGCACTTGGCAGGTGCGGCCATGGATAAAGCAAGCAGTTTATTGTACATAATAGGATGCGAGAAGCCTTAAATATACATGAATTCTATTAGGCGTCGCAGTGCCGCTGCAGATAGACACAAAAGGCACGCGCACCGGCAGCAGCACCCATCCATCAGTATACTAAAGAGGCTTGTGTGTGTGTACGTGTGTGTGCGTGCACATGTGTGTGTGTGTGTGTGTGTGTGTGTGTGTGTGAGAGGCTGTCATTCGCGCCTTGCACCTGTTAGGAACAAAGCAAATAAAGTGTTTCTGTTCAACAAAACACCTGGGGGAAACCTGTCACCCTTGCAACACTTCTTAGAGGGTATACGGAAGCTGACGTGCGTGTGTGTGTGTGTGTGTGTGTGTCGAGGTTTACCCTAGGGGAGGTTGAAACCAGGCTGGTAATAAAAACATGTTTTGACATCGTGTGTTAACGCAGTGGAACCTTAAAATTCAAACTTCCTACTTAAAAGTTGTCAGAGTTAAAGTGGAGCAGGGTTCCTACTGTGCAGCTGTATGTGTCTATATGTTGTTCTGCAGTAATGCCACCATAGGAATGTGTCTGGGAATAGACTGCCGCTAATGGCCGACTTGTTTTCTGGTCCAGCTGAGCTGTTAATTACAGGACTGCGCTCGTTATGGCCTAATTAAAGCTGAGCAATGCCACGCAGAGATGGGGAGCAGAGAGAGCAATTCTGCTCTGATGTAACAGAGCAGAATTGGTCTCTCTCTCTCTCTCTCTCTCAGTCTGGCTGATTTAACTCTCTCTCTCTATCTCTCTCTCTCTCAAATTAAAATGGTGCTTTATTGACACGACAAGTGTACAGTTATTTACATTGCCAAAGCAGTAACAGGATGAAAAATGTAAAATGAAACAAAAGTTCTCTCTCTCTCCTTGTCTGATGTAACTCTCTCTCTCTCTCTCTCTCTCTCTCTCTCTCTCTCTCTCCTTTTCTGATGTAACTCTCTCTCTCCCTCACAATCTCTCTCTCTCTTTTTATAACATGATGGGTGATGTAGGGGAGTTTAATATTATCAAGATTATCAAGGATCATTGTTTACGGTCAATGATGATGGGATTATATTTTGCATGCAAAATATAACATTGAAACATAGAATGGAATATACTGTTTTCTAATTAAAGTGCTGTTAAAACTAAAAAACTCTCGCTCTCTCTCTCTCCCTCCCTCTCTCCCTGGTCTCTATCTCTTTCCTTGTCTCAGTCAGGCCTCACTCTATATTAAACAGTTAACCTGTGTCCCTCTCCCTCCCTCCCTCCATGTTGCCCCAGGCTATTTAGAATGAGCTGAGGACTACAGTCATAATCACTAGGCCTACATTTCAATAACACATTTTTATCATGTAACCTTCCCTAGTTACATACACCAAGGTGACAGACGCTGTTCTACTTTTGGGAATTTGTGTCAATACAAAAAAAGATATTTCTAAAAACAATATCACCAGCGAGATATCAACGACAGCCCCGAGGAAAGGAAAAGTTTGTAAGTTTGTGTCAGAAGAAACTAAGACACTGTGGGAGCGAGGAGGGAGAATTTAATAGTGTTTTTGTTGTTTCTATTTTTTATTACTTTTGGGTCAATTAACAATAAAGATAAATTGATATAATCTCCCTCATCCTTTCTTCTGCGTTTTTCGCCCCGCAGTGACGAGATAAATATTTATGAAGGCGTGAGAGTCCCCTGCCTCTCCTCCGTGTGTCAAACGCAACGGCGTGATCAAAGGAGGAAAACACACGAGGAGCTTAAAAAACATCAAGGCTCGGTTGGCATTGTTTTTTCCACTGTCCCAACGCTCGCACGCACCCAACACACCAGCCATCCCACACAGCACCCCCCCCCCCCCCGTCTCATCCAACAGATAGGTCTGGGACCGGCGCACTGGCGCTTTAAGATACAATATTCTATCTTCCACATCATAATTATCTCCTTAAGGTAGACATATTAGCATTTCCACCAATCTTATTATCGGAGAAATTGGCTCATTAAGTCGGCCACCCCGTGCGCCCACCTGGCTCTCCGCTGTCCGTGTTTCATCAGCCAGCGAGCGAGCTGTGAGTGACAGGCTGGTGGGACCCCAGGAGGGGCACTTTGTGGGGAAGATAGGACCAGAGCAGAGGCCCTCTGTGTGGAGATAGGACCACAGCAGAGGCCCTCTGTATAGAGATAGGACCAGAGCAGACACCCTCTGTATGGAGATAGGACCAGAGCAGAGGCCCTCTGTGTGGAGATAGGACCAGAGCAGAGGCCCTCTGTGTGGAGATAGGACCAGAGCAGAGGCCCTCTGTATGGAGATAGGACCAGAGCAGAGGCCCTCTGTATAGAGATAGAACCAGAGCAGAGCCCCTCTGTATGGAGATAGAACCAGAGCAGGGGCCCTCTGTATAGAGATAGAACCAGAGCAGAGGCCCTCTGTGTAGAGATAGAACCAGAGCAGAGGCCCTCTGTGTGGAGATAGAACCAGAGCAGAGGCCCTCTGTACAGTATGTAGATAGAAGACCCTCCGCATTAACACTAAAGTAACTAGTTTGTTTTGAAAATGTAATGAGTACAAAGTACAGATACAGTATTTGTGTAAAAATGTAAGGAGTAAAATTAAAAAGTTGTCATAAAATATTTAAGTAAAGTACAGATACTGTACCTGAAGTACAGTACTTAAGTATTTATACTTAAGTAGTTCCCAGCTCTGGTTGCTGTGAAGTTTGGTTGAGTTTGACCTCCGACCTGATTCTACTGTAGGAAATTACAGTAGCCTACATGCGGGAAAAATGACCACAAATGAACTTGCTGAACACATATTCTTTGAGTTTTGCATTTCTTAACATCTAACAACAAAAACAACAATATTCAAAATGGATACTAGGAGAGAGACAATTACAGTAACTCTATAGCTCTCACAACACTTGAGTGCCATGATGACAGACTTTCAAATACTTGTGTTAAACTTGTGTGTGTATGTATACAAAGTGTTTAACTTGTTGTGTGTGTGGTCACTGTTGCTTTGGCGACAGCCCGACCCTACCTTGAGACAGACAGTGTTCTAAGCGTACGGGTCTTAAAGAGCAAAGTGCACATTTGCCTGCTAATCAGAAAGGCAGGCATTTCCGAATTACATTCCCCCATGCTATTAGATATTAATGAGATGCCGGAGAATAGCCCTGGTCTATAATCTGCGGGATATAATCCCTGGAATGAAACCTGACACCCGTAGAGGCTAATGAAATCATCCTTTTTAATCCCGCGGAATGTCCTCCGTAAAACCGCGGCTTTAGAGAACCACGGGATGCGCGGCAAGCAATGCAGTGGACGACGCGAGCCCAGATGGAACCAGGCGAGGTGGGGTGGGAGGGCGGGCTAGGGGGGTGCTCACATCTGAAAGAAATGACGTCGAACCATCTGAGATACAATGTGTGGTTATTAAAAAATGATAGATCAATGAATGAGCAGGAAAGAGCTAAGCGTTCAGAACACCTGAGACAGATGAAACATTCTCCATTGGAGAGACTGTGTGGTTATACACAATAGACCTCTGTCTCTCTCTCTCTCTCTCTCCCTCTCTCTCTCTCTAACCCCCCCCCCTATGTCTGTGTGGCTGTACGGGATTGAGTTGTTAATTAGAATCGGGGCTGGTGCAAATGAATTCAGGCCTTCTTCCTTCTGTAATGGTGCTGCAGATCTCAAGCTGTGGGCTTTAATTCTCCCCTCATCAGGACTGATGGGAAAATGGCTCTCTCTGCCTTTCAGCTCTGCAACTCATTAACCAGGCCACGAAGAGGTGATCGCCACAATGGACAGTTTCATTATGAGATTTCTGACGGCGTACGTAGGCACACGATTCAAGTTGTATTAACCAAAAGAACTGTATCATATATTTATAAATCATATTGGATTTTTGTTCTTTTGTTTTGTTTTTGTTATTTCTCATATATTTTCTCTTACAGTACATTTTGGTTTTGTTAAGGCTGTCTGGGAGTTCAGTCTACATTTGCATGAGAATAGTTTCACCTCAAAGGAGATAATGTGTCATTTTAAAGTTTCATTTTAAATAAAATACAAAAATGTGTGTGTGTGTGCGCGTTTGTATGTGTGTGTGTGTGTGTGTGTGCGTGTGAGAAAGTGCTTTTGGTTGCAACGGTGCATTTGTTGGTGTGTGCATGCATGTATGTAGCATGTGCACTGTGTGTGTGTGTGCGTGTGTGTGCGTGTGCGTGCATGCGTGTGTGTGTGCGTGTGTGTGTGTGCGCTGGGCCATCCATCTGCACAGAAGTGACCAAATACTCATGGAAGCCTTGGATTCTCAGCATGTGAGCATTAATAGGCCAGGAAAGGGGTAAGAGAGTGTGTGTGTGTGTGTGTGTGTGCGTGTGTGTGTGTGTGTGTGTGTGTGTGTGCGTGCATATGGAGTGGGCTGTACTGTGTGTGTGTGGGTGGGTGGGCGGGGTTCAAGGTGCGATATGCTTAACAGCCAATTTACAAAGGTCAGGTGAGCGGGATCAAATAGGTGGGAAGATCACACCTCACACTCCTAAATGAGAAACAATCTTCCCTGGGAAAGGTCACTTCATCACAACCAAGGATTAGAATAATAGAGTAGGCCTCCTGCATGCTCCCGCTTTTACAGTACGCTCATCGCATGCCCTCATCTCCTCCTTCCACGCCCTCATCTCCCCTTCTCCTTCATCTTCTCCTTCCATCCCCTCGGACCGACTGCTGGGAGGGGATGTTGCGTCTGTCTGACCAAAACATAATAATAAAGCATCATTATTATATCTCACCACTTGAGAAACATAGTAATTGGCAAAGTTCATTTATACAGTGATGAGCTGCAGCCTGAATGCAATTTTTTATAACACAATGCAATTGTAATAATTTCTTGTAATGAACAATCAATATCAATTCATGAATTTATTGAATATCATTAAATATGAAAAAATCCCTTGAGATCTTAATATAATTTATAAATGTAAAATATATTTTCCCATTCATCATAAGGTAAGTACGGTAGCTAATTCTACAAATAACAATTTCTATAAGTTCCCTTACAATAAATATGAAGAATACAAAACAAAAACAAATTTGAGAAAAAAATATTATTGCATAAGGGAGATGTAATTTGTATTAATGGTTAAAAAGCATCAAATTAGAATGAACGACGTCATCATCAATGACAACTATACATTATGTCAGTAGTCAGAATCAGCTGTCATCCTCTGCTACCCGATAAACACCGGCAGGGAACCAACAACAGGGGGCACTGTTGGGTCACACACTACACCAAACACCTTGACGCATACTCACTCTCTCTCTCTCTCTCTCTCTCTCTCTCTCTCTCTCTCTCTTTGGCCAGAGTCCAGTCTCACCACCTCTCAGGATTAATTACACTTTTTCAATTAATGTTCTAATGAGCGCCGGTGGTGCGGAAGCCTGATAAAAGCTGTTAGTAACTGAGAGAGAGAGAGAGAGAGAGAGAGAGAGAGAGGAGACAGTAGGATAGATGTACTACCTAGGATGATATACGACAGATAACGGACTTAAATAAAGTGTTCATAGAGTACTGTATTACCCCAAGAACACCACGTACGGAACACACATCTTAAAACACAACACAACCGTCTGGGTGGAGACAAACCCACACATCCTTAAGCGTGGCTTTCCACGGTAATGAGCTCAACTGGTGCACAGTAAGAGACCACACACACACGCACACACACACACACACACGCACACACACATTATGGTGGCACGCACCGGGGGACCTGTCAAATGCAAATTAGTGCCGGTGATGTGTCACATGACGCCTCGAAGGTCATTAATTGGTCAGTGATCGGAGGTTGGCATGTCATTTATGTGAAGATAATTTGCATAAGACTGCAAAGTACTTAGCCCTCAAAAGCATTTTATAGAATCTGTAAGAGGAGGTCTGCACTGGCTGGGTTTATTCATCTGACTAGATATTATATTTATAAGGCAATACAGATCAGCGCTCAAATGTAATGGGCCGACAAGCCATAGGTTCCTTTCGCCCTTAAATTGTTATAAATGTCTTTGCCCATTAAAAAGGGTTATATGTACACAAAGACCACACAGTTAAATACAAATGTATTGCAAAACAGACACAAAAACATTTAATATGGTAAAAGTGTGTCTTTACTATACTGTTGTATAGTAAGGAAGGAAAATAAATGAAAACCTTGAATGGATAGAATATGCACGGTTGTACAAGTACAATACTTTATCACATACACACACACACACACACACACACGCGCGGGCACGCGCATACACACCCACCCACACACACACACACAGCAGTCACAAATGGAATAACCATGGTTTCAAAAGAAGAAAATGGAAATCAATGTAGATCTGGTGGATTTAGAAGGAGGGCCATTGTTCAAGACCAGAATCCAACTGAAGGTCAGGGGAGAAATGGGACTGCATGACTCTTCTCAGACACCCTTTTGAAAGCACAGACGTCGACTGTTCTTAGAGGACAAAGGCTGAGATATACTGTAGCTAGTTTATGTGCATGTGCGCCGCAGCCAGCGATTGTGTGGAAAGGGGATTGGGGGGGGGACATAGTTTTTAATTTGAGAAAATGCTGAATGGGACTCTCACCCTCACTAATCAGGACAAACCATTACATTCCATTTTACACTTTTAAAGATAATAGGAATTAATAGTGTCTGGTCCGAATATGCATTAGTTGGGAGTTTGTTAGATGAGAGTACCATTTCCTCTCATGTACTTACACAGAGTTCACCACCGAGGAGAGAAGAGTACCAAAGTACGAGCGAGAGAGATTGCTTTTCTGTCGCCTCGCTCTCTCTCTCTCTCTCCCCCTCTCTCTCTCTCCCTCTCCTTCTCTTTCATTCTCCCTCTCTCCGTCTCATTGCCCCGTCGCTGCGGAGCCGAGTGCAAGCCACCGTTAAAGCGTTAAATATTTAAATAAATAAAGACAGGGTGAAAGCAAAAAAAAAAAAAAATCCTTAACGCTCTTTTTAATTAAAAAGGATCCTAATAATCCACATCATATTATACGTCGCAGATTCATCGGTCAATTTAATAACAGTGAGGCTTTTGGATCTTAATATCTCTGCTACCAGGTTTCCTTCATAACTGAGAGCGTGTGTTAATTACAGCGAGGCCTAATGGTGGGGAATATTCAGGGCCTCTCTGTGTTTTGATAAATGGCTTTCCACTAAGATTTATTCCTAATTATCTCATTTGTCTTTCTCCATTACTTTTTATAGCTTAAATTTATGAAGTCATTAAGACGTTAGTGGGCCTGATAATGATTAGGAGAAGGAATTGTATGAAAGTGAATTATATGAAAATGATTATGGCTAAAAGAGTGTTTAAAATGTGGGCCACATGGTGTGTACACGCAGCACACGGGTTTGTTTGAAGGTGCCCCCCCCCTCCTCCCCAAACCGTCCCGGTGTGAAAATAACCGTGATTAAAACATCTCCGTCAATCCCCTCCTTCCTCTCTGTCTGTCTCTGTCTCTTTCTGTACAGACGTTCTCCTCTCCTCCACCCTCTATCCATCACCCTCTCTCTCTCCCTCTCTCTCTCTCTTCCCATCCTCCATTTGCCTCCACTTTCTCTGTTACAGCACACACACACATGCACACACACACACACACACGCACACACACACACACACACACACACACACACAAAATAGGGAATAACTACAGTAATGTTTCCCTTCTGAGGTTATCTCTGTAATCTCATTTGCCTTTGAAGACAATATAAATATACATAAATACGAAGGCCTGTGTTACGGCCATTTTGCACGGCGACTAGTTTGATCTGGTTTGAGGGAGCATAGCAAGAGGTGTCCTGTTCGGCCTCAGCCCTCTTTACGGGTGGGACACAGCTCTCGGTCCGCAGTAACACACACAGTTGTGTGTGTGTGTGTGTGTGTGTGTGTGTGTGTGTGTGTGTGTGTGCGTGTGGGTGTGTCATTATAGGTTGAAAACGAAAAATCTACTTTGTGTATTTAATTATTATTTTGTATCTTTCATATTCATGCCCCCCCCACACACACACACACACACACACACACACACCACACCCCCACCCAATCAGGCTGGAGTACAGTAGGCTATGTGAGTGTGCCATATATCACAAGCAGCGACACGAGCTCCCTGGTTAATTAATGAATTATTTGATTATTTAATCACCCAGATGAAGAGCGTCTTTAACACGGGTGTTAATTAGCTAACATCTGGGCCAGTCAGTGGGCCAGCCACACAGAGAGGAATACCAACAGCCTCTCTCTCTCTCTCTCTCTCTCAGCTGTCACAGACATATTATATTTCTTCCCCTACTGCCACCCTCGACGATTTCTCAATGTTTCCCTTTTTACCCAGTTTGCCTGTGTCTGAGGCTGAAAATTTGTGTAATGTGTCTTCTCTCCATTAGGGGGAGCAGTGACTGTTCTCATGAAAAGCCGTAGCACAGCACCAATGTACTCTTTAACAGTGTTGGGCAATTCTAAAATGAGCTGGCTACACAGGTTGCCTTTTTTAGAAGGGGCGAGACAGGGTAGTGATTGTGAAAGATATATATTAATGTAACTAATTACTTTTAATACCCAGTAATAAGTATGGATTTAAGTAACTAGTAACTTATTAATATTCCTGAGTAACTTGCCCAACACTGCTCTTAAAACATTTTCAACTGGTAGAATAAAAATATAATAATAATACATATATATATATATATATATATATATATATATCTATCTATACACACACATACGTGTTCAGACGTGATTATATATATACTATGTAT
>JAODUE010000020.1:3072412-3082459 GCA_027564755.1 Amblyopsis hoosieri | reverse complement strand
CAGTATATCTATTTCTGATCTTGTTATTTAAGCCATTAGCTATTTTATTGATTTAATGATATTGATATGGTAGTAGTCATAATGACATGATGCTGTAGGCCTAATTATTCAAATATTGTTTACTTATTGCTGGTGTATGACCTGCTCCTTTACAAGTGCTACACGTCGTCGCTTTGGATACAAGTGTCTGCCAAATGCTGTAAATGTAAATGTTATATACAGTAGGATATAGGATACTGCAAGGGAACCGTACATGCCGTGACACGAAAACAATGCGAAACAATCGCAGTCAAAATTGTTGTTTTCCAAATAGTAAAATGACTCCAGGAAGAACTACCACCGCCGGTGTGGTATCCTGTTATTCCCGGATTGGAGAGCATCCTCCTGACTAAGTTCCCGGGCATCGCGGCTCATGCACATCGTGTTATGTAATTCACGGGTCTACAGAATGTTACAGTTCACATGTAGTTACAGAACACCCCTAAAAAAAAAAAGAAATGACCGTTCTGATGTTCTTCTCCACAGGGGCTTCCAATCTGTCTGTTCCACCACATTTGCGTCGGACGGAGTTTGACGCTGCTCTCGTTGTCAACGGCGTCTCCGCAAGTCGAGGCCTCGCCGCTCGTCTTCGAGTTCTCCAGACAGACAGATTTGGGAAGGGACATCTAAACTTGTGATGTGATGAGCCATGAACCTGGCTCCATTATCAGCCTAACAGACGCTATACAGTACATATAGCCACTCTAGCCAGGGGCAATCTGTGGTTCCAATATGTGTATCTGTGGCAGGTGGGAATGAGGCTGTTCTCTGGGCTGTTAGATGGAATAGTTGCAGCAGAGATAGTGGACTAGAGGCTCTGCGCACACACACACACACACACACACACGTATGTGCGGACAGCTCGTAATGATGTCCTCTCACACCCTGAGCACTGAGTGTGGACCTTGAGTATATCTAAGGAAGCTGCAGTCAGGATACAACAGAGTATCGAGACATCTTGTCCTGATCCACACCTCTGCGGGTGAGTCCGTGGTGTATCTCATTTCTCTTCGCTCTATCTAAATCTGATAGCTGCCAGATTGGGTCTACAAGAACTCAATTAAATTCTTTTTTTCTGATGTGATGAAAAGCTGGATGATTGGATAACTTGTCCACATTCACTTTTTAATAGCAGCAATTGAGCTCAACCACAAATCATTATATACGACACAATAGCGTATAGAGCAAACACCGTACGTGTCACTTTTATTACGCTTTAGAAAAACCCACTTTTGCAAAGCACCAGGACTATAATTACATGAAAGCGGCTTTTTCCTCCACAAAGTCTAGTGAGTTCTTGAGTCAACATGGAGTTCTTACATTCTGCAAGGAGCGAAAGGGTGAAATACTATCCGATTTGTGCTGCTTGATTTATGACAAAAATTCTAATCACGATTATTTTGGTCAATATTGATATCACGATTATTTAACACAATTGCTCACTGACCGTAAACATCTTACTGAACTTTTTTAAATCATTATTGTTTTTTAAATACAATTTAACTGAAAGTGAATTACACTGTATTATAATTATATACATTAAGAGTGTGTCAGTGCAAACATGTAAGTGTTCATAATACGTACATGTGTTGCTAAGATCACACGGATATTGTGCATGGGAAAGAGCTTGTGCCAATAGAAAAAGTATTTATAAGTATTTATAGGGTATTCTTATTTTTTGTGTCTGAACAACCAGGGCATTTTATTTTTCAAGAAAGAATTTCTATGCAGCTAATCTGTTATTGCAACAATTTTGCAGAGACAGTTCCAGTCTCTTAAGGTTAAGGGGGAGGCTGGAACTGATGTCACCTTACATCACAAAAAACATGTTGCGTCGTCTTGCATGGACGGAGCACTGGAAATCCGACTGCAGCCTTCTTCTATATCTTCTGTATCATTTTATGGGATCAGTAAATTATCATCTTCTCCTTTATTTCATGGGGTCAGTTATTCATCCCCGCCAGTCTCTCCTTCCAAAAGTCGAACACGACGGTGGCCATACATGTACTCCGCTCTATTCGCAGATGTCACTATGGTGACTGGGACCCACATGTAGAGGCAAAGCTGTTTTCAGACATGCATTGACTGCGGTACTGAATGTACTTTACCCTGGAGGGGCTGTATATGTGAGAATGCACGTGACTTTTTCACAGTCTTTACCCTGCCAGCTCCCTACAAAGTCTGTGTAATGCTTGAATGAGCCCATGTGTGAATATAGAAGGTAATTGTCTGGAGAATTCACGGCAAGAAAATTTAAAGTTCTCACGTGAACACAGACATTACAGAAGAGACCGACTGTTTCAAGAACTCTGAATAGAACTCTGTGGGAGAAGTCAGTAAAAGCATGTATGGCGGTAGGAAGAAAAGAGCTAATAGTCTGCTTTATAACTGCCAAACCTTAACCTAAAGGCCAATCCTGTGGTTGCACTGATGCAAGCCAACACTTGTGCATGTGCAGAAGAACAACCTTTTGGGAAAAAAAGGTTTTAAAAAAGTCTTTTGAGCTAAAGTCACCAAACAACATTTTCAGTGTTAAATTATTTATTGAAATTTTCAGATCAGATTTGACTTGCAAGTGTATACATGCAGTTTGTATGTCTAAGTGACCACTGTGGCTCTCCCCATTAATTTAGATACTGTATTCCTTATAACTGTCTGGAGTCATAACACAATGGCTGCCGAGCGGCCAGACTTGCCTACAAGATAAAGTGTAGAATCTAGACCAGTGAATCTCAACTTGTGGGTCTCTGTTTTAATAGCCAGGCTGGCCACAATTGCACGTTAGTGTGTGTGTGTGTGTGCGTGCGTGTGTGTGTGTGTGTGTGTGTGTGTGTGCGTGTGCAGCCTACAAAGCATTTGTTTTGGTGTGAGATGCTGCTGTGCTTGGTGTGACATCTAGTGGCATAATATCATATAGTTCCACTTTAAAGAGATCTAATCCGTGACATTGCGCAAATGGTTTAATCGCCTGCCAGGTGCTCATGGTTCCAGGCAATTGACCTTTGACCTCTGTACCGCTGACATCCACAGACCTGTGACCTCCACACCACTCACATACCTTACCTTAAAGCAAGATTAAGTAGGATATTGGTGTTGTTGTTTTTGTTGCTATCAGCACCTTCTACAGTTGCAGAATGTAATTAACTTAACGCCAACTGTGGTAAATCGCACAGCAGCCTTTAGTTTACAAGCTGGATGATATGGAACTGGTGTTCTGAGGAGTTGTACCGTCTTGTGATGTGATCATAGCGTTTGAATCGAAGTCTATCAAAACACTCTGCCCTGCTTGCAGTGTAGGATAGATAGATTTAGTCGGCTTCTGGGAATATTTTTGACAAACAGAACATGGTGGTCACATGTTGCCTAAAGCATTACGCAGTTCTCGTGAGAGATGCACCAGCCTGAACACCAAAGTTACATAGTGCAGTATCTGGCTTCTTAGGCGCAGAAGGGCAAAAACAAAGATGCTATTCTCTCTATTACAAGTCAAAGAATAGCATCACAGCTGGTATTTTAAGATATAAACATACTTATTGTTGCTGTGTTATTCTGTTACACTGTTTCTCTTGGCGATTTGGGTCGATATTCTACTCACATGTCTTTAAAGTCCTTTGTACTCAGTTTGAATATTTAGTTTTGTCAAACGACGCTGGCTCTTGATTTGTGCCTGTTGTTTTGCATTCGCACGGTGAGGTCACCCGTCGCATGACATCAGCATTGACCTTTGTACAATGCATTGAACAATGACAGTATAACAGCAGATTGGAAATCAGAATTTGCAATAATAATAATACGCTAAACCTGTGAATGGATTTAGCGTTGAGGTGCTTGGGAACACTGATCAGAGACTTGTAGAAAGCCTGTTTGTGTGTATGTGTGTGTGTGTGTGTGTGTGTGTGTGTGTTGTGGTGGAAGGCAGATCCACGGCAGCTAGGAGGAAGGATGCTATTCCTGGGCCTGGCTGTATGAATCAGTGGAGCAGCACCAGGTGCAGCTCATCAACCGATAGCGGGAATAAGAAGCCCACACGCCAGACGGTCTGGAGAGAGGGGGGAGGTTAGCGGGCTACTCTCTCCGCACGTTGTTCGAGACGAACCGTCGGCTGTCAAACACATAGCCAAACGTGCGTTCAGCCTGTGTGTTTCCTAGCTACTCTGGAGCGAAGACAACCCAGAGAACGACGCTTGGCGAAGGGGCAGTGTTCGAGGGAGAAGCCACCACGTACCTTTAATTAAAGACCAGCATACGCAGTCGTGTCCTCTGCTTCTTCCCCGGTCAGGTTGACTCTCTCCTGTCAGTGCCGTTGACCAGAGACACTGGCACATATCTGGAGTTGGTCCCCGGGCGCTGCACAGTGGCTGCCCACTGCTCCCTTGAGGGATGGGTTAAATGCAGAGAACACATTTCTGTATGTGACAATAAAAGCACCTTTACCTTTATAATCTCTAAATCCATCTGGAAAATAAAGTACCAATTAGCAACTTAAAACGGCAATATTTATTACGTTTCCATACTCGGGATAATTTCACCTTTATTAAAATGAAAAGTATGTGTGTCATAAGTAATGTCTACAAGTAATTTAAATATTGTTATTAAAAATAAAAAAATGTCAGATGGACTTAGAGGTTTATGCATCTGAACTCTTCATATATATTTGAGGGTACAGAGTTAATCCTTCTGGAGAAAGCTTGTTGATAGTTGAACTCAATCAATACAATAACACCTCTCCCATCAATGCTGTGAGGTGTCTCCTCAAAAAGCTCCGCCCCACACATTAGAAATGCATTACCAGGGCTGGGATTCTGTGTGGTGCGGTCTGCACCACTGTTTGCGATCCCATTTACGCAGCCCGGGCTGTGAAGAAACACGGGAACCTTTGTTTAGCGCGCATACTTAACGAGCAGCTAATGATTGGCGTGGAGATGTTTGTAATGTAAGTGAAAAATAAAATGTGAAAGGTTTTCCACACAGACCTTAAACTTGTATATGCACAATAAATGTGTAGACTGACTGCTAGCAGGTTTAGATATGTGCACTGCATAGCATCCCGCCACATCCAAAGATCGGCGCTAGCGCGCACGCACGTGTGACGCCTAGTCATTATTCTCTCCAGATGAGCATTAAGAGCTGTATTCTGAAATTCAGACCTAGAGTTGTATGCCAAATGCTACTGTGCTCGGCCAAAATAAATGTCTGTGTGTGTGCGCTCGTGTGTGTGTGTGTGTGTGTGTGTGTGTGTGCACCTTGGCTCACCTTGTGTATGGTAGCAGTATCTGTTTAGTATTCATTTGATGTGTGTGTGTGTGTGTGTAGGTGTGTGTGTGTGTGTGGGTGTGTGTGTGTTTAAAAGGCTTATGATGGGGTCTCTCCCAAAACCAAAATGTCACAGGGATTTAAACGTCAGCAGTGAGTGTTCTCCCAGCTGACTAACAAAGAAGTTCACTAAAAGCACCAGATTAAACAAAGTTTCAACTTTCCAAAAACATTCCACCATTTTCCACATTTGCTCTCTGTGGCAACACGTGCACGCTACACGTGCACGCTACACGTGCACGCTACACACAGGGGCTCACAGATAAGCTGTAGGGCATATGCCAAACCTGTGTGTGTGTGTATATACAGTATGTGTGTGTTGACGTGAGTGTGTGTGCACGTGTGTGTGCGTGTCTGCGTGTGTGTGTGTGTGTGTGTGTGTGTGTGTGTGTGTGTGTGTTTGATTGAATTTAGATAATCATAATCAGTATCATAAATGTATGCGTTATTTATTACACAGTGAAAAATTATTGTATAAGTGATGAAAATGATGAATGGATGAATGAATTAATGAATTAATGAATAAATAAATAAATAAATAAAAAAGCATTTTATGTAAAAACTTGAAACCATATCTGACCACCCCTTAAAAGCATCCTGTGTTAACCCTTGGTTTGGTTGAGAACAGGCAGGAAGCAGAATACATGTACATTATTCAGCCAGCTTGTATCTTTCATACATCCCAACTGATACCTCTCTCTGGCCCACCCTGTCGGTCAACAAGCGGTGCAGCGACTGTTTGTTGCTGGATCCCCTCGCTGTGTTTATGAGGTGCTGCTTATGTTGTCTCTGGTTTGTTTACTCCTCCTTGTGGCCACTCGTTGTATCACAACAGCAGCTTTCTTTGACCATTGACTTCCCAAATGGCCTCCCATGAATAATCCAGTTGCCCAGTTGGCAAATAAGGCAACAATCTGTGCTAAACTGGTCCTAAAGTATTTACATTGTTTTTATAACTATTTATAACTATTGTATGCACAATTGTTTTTAGCAGCAGTACTATACACCAACTGTGTGTTAAGTTAGTGATGTGACTTACCAAAATCACATTTTCAAGTGAAAACTGAAACCTGTACCTAACCATTATTTAATACTTAGGCTACTTCATTAATTAATTTTAAATCATTTATTTTGGCATATACAATCAGTGTTGGGTATGTTACTTTTTAAATGTAATCCTTTACAGATACTAATTACCAGACTAAAATTATAATCATTAACATAATTTATGGAGTACCTACATTTAGTAGTATAATTTTTCCATTACTATTAAACGTTTTCTAAAATCTGTGCATTGTGATCATTTATGTTGCTCAGGGGATCACACTAAAGTTGGACTTCATTTCCTTTCATTGATTGACGTTAATGAAAGGTTAATAAGAGAACAGTCGTCGTGCATGTTTCTTCTAGAAACTTCCATTTTAAAATTGAAAGTATAGTTTTAGAAGTAATCATACTTTTTTTTTTAAATACCTGTAAATATTCCATTGTTTTAGCTGGTAACTATAATAGATTGCAGTTACTGATTTTTTTGTAATCAGTTACAAGTAACAGATTACATGTAATCAGTTTCTTTCCATCCCTCCTCTACAATATGAAATGGAATGTGTCTATATTTCACTAATATTTTGCATGATCATTGCAAATTCCTTGCATATCTGCACCACACCTCATCACTGGAAAGAAACTGTTTTATTTATAAACAATATTGAAGACACTTAAGCGCAGGTAATTTAAACATTTATAAACAGTGTTTGCCAAACTTTACCAGTGACAGCAGTGATATGTATGAATAAATGTGTATGTTGTATAATTATGTTTTGGAACTGTCAACGGTTGGCTTGTCTTTTGCTTTTAAAGTGTAAATGCACCCTAAAATATGTTTTTTGAGCTGTAAATGAAGTAACAGGATTGATCTGTGATGAGACACATCAATGCCGGTGTTAATAATGACAACTACAGTTTTAAAAATAAAATCTGCAATTTATGGGCTGAAAACAGAACTACACGTCATATCCGTTAAAAATCACCCCAGGACCTGGCTGTTTTTCATCAGTACACTTAGTACGCTCATACATCATCAAATTAAAATGTTAACGTTAATGGGGGTCCCCCTCTCGGCCCCTCCCCTCACTCAGCTCCTTGACGCAAGGTTGTAGTGGGCGGAGTCAGGCTGTGCTGGGCTGCAGTTACACTTTAATATTTTGTTGTTGCTGCAACTCTGTTTTGCCCTATATCTGTTCAATGCTGTGGCTTATTAACGTGATTTCATGTACTGTAAACAAATGTGTTAATGTCAATGTGTTTTATGCAGAGTAGAACTCTGTTTTAACTATATCATATATCATATATATATCATAACACAATTTACAGGGTGTGTGTTTGTGATAAAAAAATCACAGAACACAGGACACAGTGCGGGACAGTGTAATAAGTATTTTATTGCATTTTATAATGCCATTGTCAATAATTAGTACAGATTACATGCAACTAGACCTACTGTACAGTTTTTTATTGTCTGCATGGACAGACACAAGAAGATTCAGGTTACAAATACACAGATATATGTGTGTGTGTGTGTGTGTGTGTTTTATACAGCATGAGGGTAGGGGCAGTGACTGGCATTACATGGACACCCAGGATGCAGAGGTCATAGGGCATGGGGATGGGGAGGGGGGGGGGGGTGCTAACCATCTCCCTAAATATCCACCACCCCGGTCCCAGCCTCTTACCCGGGTCACGCTTCAAAACAAAAGAAACAAAGAAAATTAAAATAATAAGAGTAAACCAATACAAGGAAATGGTTTAAATGGGTAAAGGTCAACTGAAACTAACGAACAATAGAGAGAGTCACTGCTGCAAAAATGTACACACATTCCTAATGTTGAAACAATAAAAAATAAAAATAAGAGCTGAAGTGGTAATTCCATTGTATTCTGGCCATCTACATCTTAATACCATCAGGCATAGAGAGGCCCTCCCTCCTTGCAGTGACACCCCAGAACTGTCCAATCACACACCAGGAGCCTCTAAGCCACAGGCTGGTCCCCCGACAGTGTGCAGGTGACCGGTGAGGAGTTTTGGAAGTAGCATGGCGTTGTTTGGTTTGTTTGGTTTACGTTGCTGTGGCAATTTGTTGGTTCGTTAGTTTGGTTACAGTTCAGGAGCCTGACATAAGCAACAGTTGCTCACAATGCCTTTGGTAGCCAGAAGATGAGCTGCATCTCTGAAAGCCATATTCCATCATATTTTGGTATTGAAACTATGTGAAAATGCAACAGTGTCAGTCTTTGATCTTATATATATCATTCTGTGGAAAATGAGGTTTTGGTTTTGTGACTATTCGCCGTGTGACTCAGTTACACCCCCCTGGTGCCTGCGAATGATTGACAGCTCTGTGGGTCGGAGTTCAGCACAGGAATGACGGGGGTCAAGGGTCGGGAGGAGGGTTTACAGGGAGCTGGGACATGTATTGGCACCTGAAAGGACCAATAGCAACGCCTTTCTAAAGCTCCGGGTTTTTTTACAAGCAAGAGAGGGGCTACATATTCTTACATTTATTTCCTCTTGCTTTCTTTTTCAGAGGTTTTGGTCCTGTCTTTGAGGAAAAGTCCTTCTGAGGTATCAATACATAATGAAGTACGTTTTTAAGTTTGTTTTCCATAGTTTTTTTTCTTTCCTTAAAAATGCATAAATGCAGTACAGAGACAAAAAGTATCAAAATAGACCTAGCTAAGATAAATATACAAACAGGTGTTACCTAAACCACTGATCTAACGTTTCTTTTCATTTTTTTGAGATAATACACTTAAAAAATCTGCGTCCCAGACGTTTTATGAAGAAAACAGGAGATAAAATAAAAACAAACCAACAAAAACTATTAAACAAAGATACTTGCAGCACTTAATATGATGAATACATATACTTCAGCTGTAGCAGTACAGTATAGGAATCAGAGCTGAAAGCTTTACAATAGCTAAACAGGAGCAGAAAACAACAAATGAACCCATGAAACAAAAGTGAAAATCAAAAGACAAGATGGGAAACAATGCCCTGGAGAGATAAGCCAAGCATTAATATACAATAATACATCATGTTATGCGAAGAAGCCGGAGGAGAAACCAAAGTTAAGCTGTGAACATCTCCAATGTATGTTCAGCCGACCCATGTTTACAAAACAGCATGTTTTAACAGGTACCTTAAAGCACGAGTCAAGAGATCTATGGACTAACTAATAAATGTGTGTGTGTGTGTGTGTGTGTTGGTAAGGGGAGGTGGTTGCTATGGCGCTGCTCAGCCTGTATCTTTGGATATCTGGATGGTCAGAGCATTAGCTTGCAATAATCCATAGCCTTGCTTCGGTCATCTGTACTGGTTCCCGGAACACCACCGCTGACACCGCAGAGGTCGTTGACAGAGATCAGTGCTATATTATGGTACAGGGAGATATATTTTACAGCTTTTTAAAATATGTGACACATTTTCTGAGCAGGAGCGTGCTTTAGATCTGGTCTAACGAGAGGTAGTTATTTCTTTTTTATAACTCCATGGCAAGTGAAATGTCGCTTTTATCTCTGGCTGGAATGAATGTATTAGGGAGTCCAGATCATTTGTGTGTTGTGTGTGTGTGTGTGTGTGTGTGTGTGTGTGTGTGTGTGTGTGTGTGTGTGTGTGTGTGTGTGTGTTTGTGTGAGA
>JAODUE010000020.1:3042466-3058363 GCA_027564755.1 Amblyopsis hoosieri | reverse complement strand
TGTGACGTAGTGCTGATGAAGAGGCTGAGACTAGAGACGGTCTCTCATGTGACGTAGTGCTGATGAAGAGGCTGAGAGTAGAGACGGTCTCTTATGTGACGTAGTGCTGATGAAGAGGCTGAGACTAGAGACTGTCTTACGTGACGTAGCGCTGATGAAGAGGCTGAGATTATAGTTAGCTAGGATAAATGTGACGTAGTGCTTATTGGGGCAAGAAGCTGAGACTAGAGTTAGCTAGGCTAACGAAGTAACGTGACGTAGTGCTGATGGAGGGAAGAGGCTGCATGCGTTGGACGTTACCGCTGTGCTTCTTGTCTCTGTCTCAGACGGTGGTGGAGGTGTGCTACCTGCTGCCCAGCACCCAGGTGGGGGCGGTGGTGGTCAGCGTGGTGTCCATCCTGGGCCTGGTTCTGGTCAAGGAGCTCAACGCACGGCTGGGCAAGAGGCTGCCTGTGCCCATACCTGTGGAGCTGCTGGCTGTGGGTGAACGCACACACACACACACACACACACACACACGCACACACACACACACGCACACACACACACACGCACACACACACTTGCCTCCACATCTATGGTACAGCGGGTTTTAGTTATCGTCTGGTGGGATTAGTTGATGTCCTGCACCTGCTGCTCCTCCACTGGATGAAGAATGCAGCCGGCACATCGTATATGGCGCCCCTTAGTGGTCGGACCGGAGTACAGCGATAGGTGGCTGGGATGCCACAACACACACACACACACACACACACACACACACACACACACACACACACACACACACACACACACACACAGTACTACCAGTGTACCTATAGCATGATCTCTCTCCCTCCAGATCGTCATAGCAACTGTCATCTCCTGGCAGGTGAATCTGGAGGAGAAATATGGAGTGGATATAGTTGGGGAGATACCCTCGGGGTGAGGACACACACACACACACACACACACACACACACAGTCCTATATAAATGCCCCCCCCCCTCCCCCTCTCCTCTACACAAGCCTCCAGCCTCCAGTTTTCCCAGCAGCCTCTCTGTTTGGCCAGGTGATCGGCGATGCCTTCGCCCTGGCCGTCGTGGGCTACGGCATCGCCATCTCCCTGGGACGCATCTTCGCCCTGAAGTACGGCTACAAGGTGGACAGCAACCAGGTAGGACGCTTAGCAACCAGGTAGGATAGCAACCAGGTAGGACGCTTAGCAACCAGGTAGGACAGCAACCAGGTAGGACGCTTAGCAACCAGGTAGGATAGCAACCAGGTAGGATGCACAGCAACCAGGTAGGACAGCAACCAGGTAGGACGCTTAGCAACCAGGTAGGATAGCAACCAGGTAGGATGCACAGCAACCAGGTAGGACGCTTAGGAACCAGGTAGGACGCTTAGCAACCAGGTAGGATGCACAGCAACCAGGTAGGATGCTTAGCAACCAGGTAAGAGGGATAGCAACCAGGTGGACAGCACCCAGGTAGGATAGCAATCATGAAGGATGTTCATAGCAACCAGGTGTGTGTGTGGGGGGGTGGATAGCAGAGGGCTATGGGGGGAGGTGGGACAGAGTGCAAGTCCCGCCCGCGTCGGGGAGGGGAGGGGGTGGGGGCGGATAACAGGCAACAAGACGTATCCGAGGTATAGGTGTGTGTGGGGGGAGGGCGTACAGTGGACCATGCTGGAAACAGGCAGATAGCCTTTTGGTGTTATGTAATCCTAATGAAGGTAGGGTCGTCATAGCAACGCCAAGTACCCATGGCACACAGAGGGGGGGGCGAGACACGGGAAGAGGGAGGCGGGGTCTGTGTGAGCCGTAGGGGGAGGAGGGGGAGGAGAGAACAGTGCACATCAGGCGGGGACCAAAACAGCTTCTGTGTTCCACTGGTTTAAACCACGCAGGGAGGTTCCAGGTGCAGGTGGACAGGTTGTGTCCCGTTTAAGACAACCCCCCACCCCCTCCCCTGACCCACGATGGTTCCTCCCATCCCCGTGTAGGAGCTGATAGCCTTGGGCCTCAGCAACGCCATTGGAGGGGTGTTCCAGTGCTTCGCTGTCAGCTGCTCCATGTCCCGCTCCATGGTGCAGGAGAGCACCGGGGGAAAGACCCAGGTTGGTTTGGTCCTTGTCGCTGCACACTGCCTGTTAGCAGACCCCCCCCCGCCCCCCCTTTGCATTGAGGGGTCCCAGACTGGTGCTGGCAGATTAATGACATTGGAGATCGTGAGTTAAGTATAGTCTCACAAGGCTAACATCCAAGGGCTCTGGTGTTTACATGGGGCTTGCCTGTGGTATTGATAACTTACATTCCCCATTGGCCATGTATCTCAGGGATCCCTCCATTTCTACTGTGTCAATGTGATAAGCTGGTACAGCCACTGGTAATCAATGAGGTTGTAATCAGAACCTGATATAATACTAACTTACTTACATACTTACATAGTTTATAGGATTACTTTCAGATGCAGAGCACACTCCACTGTAACAGCAGCCCATGACTTGACTGGCATTGATAGCTCCTGTAGGGACAGGCAATGTTTATTTAGCATACGATTACGATCTTTCAAAAGGAAGAAACATTTGAGCGCTGTGATGATCTGTACATCTTCACTTGACGTCCTCAGCATTGCCTAACTCACTTTTCATTTAATCTTCTACTGACAGCCTCTGGCTACAGGCCTTAATGATCGTAAAGGTTATCCACATTGAACATCAGTCATACTTGCAGTAATGGTATTCTGATAAGTGGCTTTATTACAAAACACCAAGGGAATCGATTTAAACCCACTGTTCACTCTCCAGCGACCAAACGGCCTGCAACACCAGGGAGTTAGCTTGATTAAGTGTGACATTATGCCGTTCATCATCTAGAGTTCATCAAGTGTAAAGGAGAGAGGAGACAAAAGAGGAGAGAGGAGGTTATGATAATCTCTCTCTCTCTCTCTCTCTCTCTCTCCAGGTGGCTGGGGCTTTTTCAGCAGTAGTTATCCTCTTTATCACTCTGTGGATTGGAACACTGTTTGAAGACTTGCCCAAGGTAGTGTGTGTGTGTGCTTGTGTGTGCGTGTGTGTGTGTGTGTGCGTGTGTGTGCGTGTGTGTGCTTGTGTGTGTGCGTGTGTGTGTGTGTGTGTGTGTGTGTACACATATTAACAACCAATAACTAAACAGTATGGCTGTTTTACTGTAAGTCTGTCAGAATACTGTGTGAACAGTAACGCCCCTTACATACTGGATGCGTAGTTGCGTACCGTTTCACAATCATTTTATTCATTTCCTATGGAGCGCAGCAACGTTGTGCTGCGTATGCAGTAGGGTCAGGTGAAAGGCTACGCACACGTTGAAGAAATCCAACGCGATCCAACCAATTTTATTGGTGAAATTTGTACTTGTACTATATTAATAAGCACATTTCCCCTGGAGCAGCGTCAGTTTCATTCAGGTTTCATTACGTTAGCTCACTAGGACCGGCCACGGGACCTGCTAGCATCACCACGGATACCAACTGTAATCAGAAGGAGGTGTCACGTAGAATGTTGCATTGTGGTTGCGTAAAAAACTATGCAGCGTAGAGAAACTATGCATCCAGTATGTTACGTTGACACTATTATAAATGTGTATTAATAAAACTATTACTGTGACTATATTACAGTTGTAGTATTATGATGTGTGCATGTGTGTATGTGTGTGTGTGTGTGCAGGCAGTGTTGGCAGCTATCATCTATGTGAATCTGCATGGAATTATGAAACAGTTCCTGGACATCCCTGCCCTGTGGAAAAGCAACAGAGTGGACATGGTGAGTGTCCTAGCTAGGAGACAAGGAGGCAAGGAGACATGCTGAGTGTCCTTGACACAAAGTACATTAAACCGACAAATACACTGGGTGTGTGTGTTCTTGTGTGTGTTCATGTGTGCGTGTGCGTGTGCGTGCGTGTGTGCGTGCGTGTGTAGGTTGTGTGGGTGGCCACGTTCGTCCTGACCCTCCTCTTCAACCCTGACATGGGCCTTGCAGCATCCATCGCCTTCTCCATGCTCACGGTCATCTTCAGAACACAGCTGTGAGACACACGCACACACACACACACACGCACGCACGCACGCACGCACACACACACACACACACACGGCTGTACCCACCAGACATGTATAATGCAATTTGTGCAAATAATTGCCTTATAATAACACTAATATATACATAATATAATACTACACTACAGTATTGAACATAATGATAAACTGGTTCTGCAAAGATATTGTATTTGGTGAAGATAACCGACTTCGTCCGTTGATAACTATCTTATATAAAGGAACACCAGCGTGGGGGAAGTGAATAATCTGGTCGTTTTAGCAGAATGTTCACTCAGCATGGCAGTCCTTTGATTCAGATCCACAAGGCTCCGTGAAATCAGTCCCGTGACTGTAAGACGCAGTAAGGCAAAAGCTCATGCTAATGCTAATGTTAAATGCTAAAGCACTGCTAAAGCACCCAGCCCGCTGAAAAAAAGAAGAATCGTTTTAGATTATTTTCAACAAACCAAACAGCTGAATCTGCCAAAACAAGGCCTAGGTACCAAGGGTATTTACATAGCAAACTGCATTAAAAAGCACACATGTAGATCTTATATGGTTGATTATGTGGTAATAGGTATAATGACATTATGCTGTATTTGTTCTATTTAAAATATTGTTTACTTATAATTGCTGGTGTATGACATGTCTAACTACTGACAAATGTACTACATGTAAGTCGCTTTGGATAAAAGCGTCTGCCAAATGCTGTAAATGTAAATGTAGATCAGGAAACTATTCCGGGGAGCATGCCCCAAGCAAGATACATTTTTGGGCTTGTTTAGTTCAGTACAGGGGGTACATTGGGCTTGTGCATTAATTGAACGGGAGTATGACCAAACGTTTGAGAACCACTGCTGTAAAAACACACACATGCCTGTGTGCACTGCACACACACACACACACACACACACACACACACACACACACACACACACACACACACACACAGAGAAACAGCAAACAACACGTACACACAGAATCCCACATCAAAGCCCCCCTTCCCCACACACACACACAGACACAGGAAATATTAATCCATAATTACATGTCTGGGAGGACTGTGGTTTAAACAAATGCCACCACACCCAGTCTTTAGTCCAGAGCGTGCGCACGTACACACACACACGCACACATACACACACACACACACACACACACACACACACACACACACACACACACACACACCATCATCACCACACACCCAAGATGGTGAGCTAAAAAGTATGGGTCTGTAGAAGCACATTGTTTGTCGACCACATTGTAAATAGGTAGAATTATGTATATATATGTAGAATTGTATTTTTATTTATTTATATTTAGTACTTATTACATGTATTCATTTTAATTAAATCATTTATAAAACATCTTAATTTATTAAAATCATATAAACTTTTATAACATAATGTTTTGCAAATGGTAAATAATCTGGTTTGTCTTGCATTATGCATTTATTATAACACAACACAATGCAAAGACAACACTCAGCAGTAACTCAGCAGAAATATGCAGATTCAGAGTGTGACACTATTTCAACAACCTGTGTGTGTGTGTGTGTGTGTGTGTGTGTGTGTGTGTGTGTGTGTGTGTGCGTTTGTACGTTCCAGACCTACATATTCTCTGCTAGGACAGCTACCAGACACAGATGTTTACAGACCACTGGAGGACTACAACCAGGTGGGCCTCTAGTGATGACGCACGCACGCACGCACACACACACACTCACCTGACTACCTGTTACAGGACACTCGTGATCTGAAGCCTGCTGCTACTTTACACATGGTCTCTTTAGGAGCAGATGTCCAGGTATAGATATGTATAGATGTATGTATGTATAGATATATAGACAGACAGAGACAGACAGACAGACAGATAGATATACAGACAGATATACAGACAGACAGACAGGCTTATTGATTGCTTGATTGATTGACAGGTGAAGCAGGTGCCAGGTGTGGTGATCTTCCGCTCCTCGGCCACCCTCTACTTTGCCAACGCAGAGATGTACCAGGACGCCCTGGCAGAGAGGGTACACGCACACACACACACACACACACAGAACACAGGTACACATGCGCGCACACACACACACACACACAGGTACACACGCACACACACACACACACACAAACACACATACACGCACAGGCACGACAGTTCATCCCATCACATCAAATCCCTGACACACATTGTTCAGTTCCTCTGTCTTCCTCTCTCTCCCTCCCTCTTCCTCTCTCCTCCTCCCTCTTCCTCTCTCCTCGTTCTTCGCCTCCATTTTGCCTCCATCGTGGAGCGATGAATGGAACAGGCTCGGGGGCCGGGCAGAGGTTGAGTGACTACATGTGGGGGATAATGAGATGTCTCCTTCATTTAAATGTAAGACGCCGTGCGATAGCAGGCTTCTGGCTTCAGTCTTTCATGCGAACGTAATCTTTTGTCATTTTGCATTTGACTGGCAGGCATGTAGATCAGCCCTTCTCCTGCTTAAGAGGCAAAAATTACTGTATTTAAAGAGACACTTCACGGCTGCTGACTAGAAATACACACGTCGGTTGGGAGCGGGTTTGACAAAACACGTTGATGTTTTGGTTTGAGACCCAGTAATCTGCTTGACAGGTTTGTGGTCCTTGCATTGCGTTGAATCACTCAGGCAGTTATGGAATAATATTGTTATGAAAAAGCGTGTTTTTGTGCTGCTGCCCTTCCTGTCATTGTGTTGATCATATCTGAAAACACTGAAGTGAACATCCAACTGAATGGAACATCGCAATGTGTGTGTTTGAGTTCCCCATGGGTTTGATCCCCGGCATGCAGGAAGCCTGCTGTAGGCTATATTGCATGCAGCAATAGCACGTTGTGAAGCCTAGGATGTTGTTGTTGTGTGGTGCAGTCTGCACCGCTTTGTTAGTGTTCCTATGTACGGAGGCAGCGCTGTGTGGAAACACCAGATTCTGGGGACAGGATGGTCTAGTGGTCTGGGTGTTGGGCTTCCACCTACAAGGTTATGGGTTCAAATCCCAGTGTTGACCTACCTGTAAGCATCCTTGAGCAAGATGCTTAATCCCTAACTGCAACCTGGTGGTTGGATCACCATCGGTGTATAAATGTGTGTGTGACTGGGTGAATGTCAGGCAAAATACTGTAAAGGTCTTTGGATAAAAGCACTATATAAATGAGCCCATTTAGATTCTTTTTTCAGCACGCACCGAGAACAGTAAAATAGCAGACTGCGAGGAGATATTTGGTGAACTTGACAAAAAAGTGTATTGTCTTACAATGTCTGACTGTAACTTGAATTGCAGCTGAATAGCATTTGTCCAATTATACTGAACATGCGACTGTAGTACTCTGGTCAATACTAATATATTTATCCATCCATCGTCCTGGACGATGACCCTGGACGCGGGTCGCGGGGGCAACAGCTCCGGCAGGGGACCCCAAACTTCTCTTTCCCGAGCCACATTAACCAGCTCTGATTGGGGGATGCCGAGGTGTTCCCAGGCCAGTGTGGAGATATAATCACCTCGTCCTGTACCACCTCAACTGGCTCCTTTCGACACAAAGCAGCAGCGACTCTACTCAGAGTTCCTCACGGACAGCCGAGCTTCTCACCCTATCTCTAAGCTTTGCTTTGCCTTAATAATTTATATGTGAATTAATATAACTCTGTCTCTCTCTCTCTCTCCCAGTCTCTCTCTCCCTCTGTCTCTCTCTCTCTCCCTGTCTATCTCTCTCTCTCTCTCTCTTCAAGTCCTCTCGTGTCCCCTCATCATTATTGCCTTTCTGTCTCTATAATGAAGTGATTGGTGATCATGTATGTGGGAGGAGGAGGAGTGACACACTGGGGGTGATGAATGTCATGATCCAGGCCCATTTAGATGTCAGCGTGTGAATGGAATCATTTGATGTGCACGCCCACGTGCACTTAATCGTTTGCCTGCCTGGAGAGTGCAGAAGAAGAAGGCGATGTGGTGATTCTTCTTCACGTCTTTCAGGCGGGCGTGGACCTCACCAAGGTCCTGTCAGCCAAGAAGAAGCTGGAGGCCAAGAGGAAGAGACATGACAAGAAGGAGGAGAAGAAAGCCAAGATGGCCACCAAGAAGAACGCACAGGAGATGGTGAGGACAGCTCCAAACCAGTGAACCCTACGGCAAGACCCTTCCTACCCCCCCCCATAAATAGTAGCATCGCGAGACCATCCTGATCTCGACAGCTTCGTTTTTATTTCGCCATGAGAATCAGTCTGGAAGGCCTCGGAATCATTTTGAATGTGTCGAGTAGCAACTGAACTTTCCAATCAGCGTTGTGTTTATAGCTATATGGGCGAGGTTTAGGTGTGACCGTGGTGCCGACAGCGAAAACGACCAGATGGTTCATCCAGTCAACTGCCAAGTATTGTTTTGAAAGTACCTGCCATTCACAAACAGCTTCAATGTACGGCTCCCCAGATGAACGTGTGACAACAATTCCTCTGGCATGTCAGGTTACATAAATACATCTCTCATGACTTCTCCTTTTGTGGTCAAGTGTCCTCCCGGCCAGCAGGGGGAGCATGACAAGACAGAGGGGAATGACATTGCCACCATTGAGTTGGGGGACCAGCGTGACCCGGGCATCCCCAGGGCCATTGTCTTGGACCTCAGCCCTGTCAACTTCCTGGACACCGTAGGGGTCAAGACCCTGAGAAACGTGAGGGCTGCCCTCTAACACACATACATACCAACTAAACAATGATATATATACACTGTGTGTGTGTATATATATATATAGGCTAGCCTATAACCCTACATGCTCCTTACAGTAAAACTATTACTGTATGATCTTACTGTAAAATATGATATGCCTCTAGATGTCACACTAAGAGCACAAAATAAAGCTCTGAGGGTCACACAGAGCAAGTGGTAGAGCGGGGCTAGTTTGAACCCCGCCAACTCCTCACCAAGTGTCCTTGAGCAAGACACCTAACCCTAACTGCTTCCGGTGGTCAGGTGTCTCCTAGGCTGACATCGCCGTGCGTGTGAATGAGGAATGTGAGGCAAATAAAGTGCTTCGGATTAGAACGCTATATAAATGCAGTCCATTTACACACACACACTGAACTGCCTATGAAAAAGCACATAGGAGCTCTAATCACAACACAGATGGAGTGTGATGTCATTCTCTGCTCAGGACACAATTACTCCACTATATACTTTCATAGAAAACAGTTGCTGCTGATATGTATATTACCGTAATGTCTGAAGCATATAGGACCTTAAACTGATGGGTACAGTAATGTAATTATACGGTGTGTGTGTGTTTATATTGTCAGACTAATGAACCATCTCTGTGTATGCATCAGATCTGGAGAGACTACGGAGAGATCGGAATAGAGGTCTTCTTCTCCGGCTGCCAGAGTAAGTCCTATACGAGCAAAGGAAGCTTCATTTTGCCTTCAAAAAGTGTGTGTGAGAGCTACGGGTATGCTTTAGGCGTTTTGACTCAAAAACAACAATGGCGGTTCCTGAAGCGATTCCTGTATAGATGCCCCAATAGCATCAGTTGGGTTAGAATGTATTTCAGCATAGAAGAGCAAAGGCTTTTCTTGATGGAAAATACATTTTCACTTTTCTCCTGACTGTCTTCGTATTTTTCAACAGTTTCAATGAACATTTCCGCAGATGGTTGTCTGTAACAAGCCATAATCTGGCATGTCAGGTCACAATAAGAGGCCATTGCTGATTAAAAAAATAACAAATTACATATTTTGTATTCTGCGGTGTGTACTTTTACAATGAATGTTTAGTTACCCGTGTAGATACAAACACTGTTGCTTTGGACTGAAACTCAGAGAGAGCTCGCCCCTTCCACACCTCACCTGAGTAGTGTGCTGTTCTTTATACTCCTCCCCCTGCAGGATACAAACAGTGAGCTCGGGAAGGAATGCGAGGATTACTGAGTGCTCCTTTAGTTTGGCCTAGATTGCAGTCTGAGCGAGTGTTGTGTTTCCACATGCGCCAGTCACTAAATAACTGTATTTGTAGTGAAGGCCGCTATTAACTGTTATCTAATTACTTGAAGAAAACGCTGATCGTGTTTTATCACCACGCTCCCCTTGGACTGGCGGCCAGAATACTATAATCCCCAGGCATTGGCAACACTGATATGTGGTCTGCATTCATTAATGAAGAGCTCAACAAAATGTGTTTTCTTTCGTTGAATGTCTGCTAAAGACGTGAAGTAATTACAAGTGCAGAATTAAGTGAACTCAACCGTACAGGTATAGAGACCCTGAATCTGGTTTATGAAAAACTGGAAAGAAAATAGGACTTTGCTTACCAAATGCAATATGCTAGCCTGTGCTATGCCAGCCTGATTTATGTTAGCCTGTGTTATACTAGCCTGATTTATGCTAGCGTGTGCTATGCTAGCCTAATTTATGTTAGCCTGTCCTATGCTAGCCTGCGCTATGCTAGCCTGATTTATGTTAGCCTGTGTTATACTAGCCTGATTTATGCTAGCGCGTGCTATGCTAGCCTAATTTATGTTAGCCTGTCCTATGCTAGCCTGCATTATGCTAGCCTGTTCCATGCTAGCATGTTCTATGCTAGCCTGTGCTATGCCAGCCTAATTTATGATAGCCTGTGCTATGCTAGCCGGATTTATGCTAGCCTGTAATATGCTAGCCTGTGCTAAAATAGCATGTTCTATGCTAGCATGTATCATGCTAGCCTGTGTTATGCTAGCCTGTGTTATGCTAGCCTGTGCTATGCTAGCCTGATTTATGATAGCATATGTTATGCTAGCATGTGCTATGTTAGCCTGTGTTATGTTAGCTGTGATATGCTAGCTTGAGTTAGTGTGTCAGTAGCAGCACACTGAGCAGGCTCGGCTCTTGCCATCTGGTTTTAAAGGTATAGTCAGCTATTGCAAGCTAAATGTAAGCTAATACACTTTTTGTCAAAATTACCAAATGTCTCCTCACATTTCGCTAGCATACCGTTCTCTGTGCGTGCTGAAAAAAGAATCCGATACTTCTACACAGCCTTTGCTGCGTAAATAGCAACATAAACAAAATGGCGAACACCGCTCACATCAACTGGAAAGAAAATATGACTTTGTAGCACTACACTTTGCTTCACAATGCAGAGCAATGTGTGAGGCGGTGCCGCGGAGCGATCCTGTTTTGATTTGAGCTCGAAGTTAGCAAGAATGACTAAAATTGCACATGTCAAACAAATGCTGTATACTGGTAATGTGGGTATGGTGGCCATGTTGAAGGGGCTTCACTGGTTCCTTTGGGAAGCTGCGCATCTGAGCGGTCCTTCATTGTGATTGGTCTGGTTTGCTCCTCCAGCTGGTGTGATTGACAGCCTGCAGTCTGGGGGCTTCTTCAAGGACTCTCTGACGCTCGCTTGCATCTTCTCCTCCGTGCACGACGCTGTGCTGCACTGCCAGGGCTGCCACACACACACACATGTCAAAGACCAGGTGCACGCACACCCACGCACACACACACACACATTCACAGTGATTATTAACAACAAACACTTACAAACACCTTACTTACACATTTTGTCACCTCTCTCTCTCTCCCCCTCTCTCTCTCTCCCCATCTCTCTCTCCTGTCATTGTGTCTTATAGGAGTCAGCAGCAACATATTTCTGAGCCCAGCGACCAGAGAGTGAATTCTACACCAGGGAATTCCCTTCAGTGCATCACTTTATTTATGTTGTATTGTTTAACTCATTGAACATTTTTGCATATACATGTAATTGTAATTATATGAAGTACTTGTCAATAAAATAGTGCATGTGATAAACGTCACCTTGCTTCAAGAGACATGCACCAAGACAAAGGAATGATTGTGTTGTCATTTGGAGCGTACCTGTGGCTGAAGGGCAGGACAGCGTGAAGACTTCTGGGAGAACCAGCAATCCTACATTCCTCCTCAACTTTGCTCTTCGTTCCTCTGTCTCTGAACACCAGGGATGATCTAACTTGAACACACACACACACACGCACACACACACACACACACACACACACACACACACACACACAAACAAGTTTAAATGTCCTGTGTTCAGTGGAAACGGAATAACTTCACTCACATCTTTTTGTGTATCAGTTACAAAATAAAGTTTACTTTTTATTACCAATAGGGGGCACACATAAGCATTTATGATATCAAGCTTAATATACTGTATGAGAATGTATTTAATTCTAAATGTTTTTTTTTCTCTTGGACATACTGACAGCATAAGAAGTAGGCTAGCCATGTCAAGTGTCAAACAGACCTAACCGGTCAAGCATACATGTAACAGTAAACAATAGATCATCCTGCATAATAAGTCAGGCTGCTTAAAATGACATCACTAAAAACTGTCAAACAGGTTAGAGATCACACAAAGTTTTTAGAGTAGAACTCACAAAGAAACACATTCGTACAGAAGCATGCATGCCAACATTTATTTTAATATTAAATCATAAAATATTGTATACTACTACTTTATAATACTTATGCTGTGTAGACCAAGGTGTGTATTGTATGTTTGACTACTGTATCTTTCTATTTGTCTTAGTCTATTCTGTATAAGGGCAGGTGCCATTATTGTCAACTGGGAATTTACCTGCACTGTTTATGAAGCCAACCCTGCCACAGAGTTACAGATAGACCACACACCATGTCTTTTACACTAATAGATAACTCTCTTTTAATTTCTTACTTGGAGGAGGTTTAAATGTGCGCCTCTGGTTCAGCGTGGATTTGAAATCACGTGGTGTGTTTTAGTTCACCCCGCGATGGTTTACGCTAATTGGTCCATTCTCTAAACACCCATATGCGTGCGCAACCCCTCCCTCACAGCCCAATAAGTAACACAATAACAAATCTAAAATAACACAAGAGCCACAACCTCGATAACATTCAATACATGTTTTCTATTTCATTTGTATTATTACAACTATGTGTTGTTGCTTGTTTATTCATTAATTTATTTCGGAAAAAAGTGAACTGGGTCATAATTGACGCCACAATTAGCCGGAAATCCGCGTTTGCTTTTTAACACGGGGTTAACAGTAGGTATGTTTGGCGTGTTTGTTTTAACTCTGTGATTGGCGTAACTTATAAGAAATCTATTAATATATGGACATTTATACCGAGCCCATAGGCTAAACACAGTTTCGGCTCATCCAACAGTTTTGTGTCAGTATGTGACTGGTTGGGGATAGCCTACCTGAGTTTAAGATCTGCATAGTTCCTAAATGCCAGATTACAATAAAACATATCTTCTACTTTAGCGTTGTGTCTCTATGGCAATGGTAAATATGAGCTCTTTATTGCAATATCCTTGCGGTGTAGGCTATAGTGTGTGGACAGAGTATTGCACAACCATAATTAACCAAAACATCATTGCATTTCCAAAGAATCTGAACAATGCGGTTAGGTATATTTTCCAGCTAATAGATCAAGTCGTCATCGGAATCCATTTACGCCCGCGCGTCTAAAGCTAATATCGTAGCGGGGTCCAAGAGCAGTTACTGTCAATCATCATGACTGACAGAATGATATGCTACATGCCGAAGGAGGCGAGATTGACCTTCGAGGCGGTGGGGGATAGCGGGGACTCGGGGACCTCGTCAGAGACAAGCTAGTTGAACGAGAGAGGGTTTGGGAACTAGCGGGAGCTCGACCGAGCGCTCTCCGCCTCCGGGGGGCGGGGCGGGGGTAGCCTATATGTGCCAGTGAACGGGGTGTGATGTGTGTTTGAGAGAGGGACAACTCAGTTTTCCCCCAACCGCCTCCTGACAGCATTCCTAACGCAGAGCATCAACTGCAGCAAACCGGATAGCTTCTCCGGACCAGGTCGGATCCAAATCCGGATCGGTGTGTGAGTGAGACGCGCTGAACCGCGACGGTCACGAAAAGCGTGTAAACTTCAGTCTTCTGTAAAAAGGTTGGTAGATAAACTTTTGTGTTTATGCGATGTATGCGAATGTACAATTGACTTACAAGTTTTACAGACATAGGGTATATTCTCTGTACGTTTGACTTCTCTGCTCATTGCTTTACCTTGTGCTGCTGCTGCAATAGCTTGCAATTAAGCTTATCCAATTAAGCGAGGATCCCATTGCGTCGCCATCTCCTGGGCATTCGGTCGGTGTAAGCTACTGGGAAGTCCCGTATCCTATATAGCTCGTCGCTGTAAGCCGTTGAGAAAAGGAGAAGCGTATTTTATGGTATTATGGCTACATACCTTAGCTCAAGTGACTAGCCATCAATCTGTTGTTAATAGTTATTTCAATATTTTCTGTGCGTTTATCAAATGGCAGTTTTTACATAGACGAATGCGGAATAAGTGACCAAACTTTATTTGGTCATATCCTATGACTACTGACGAGGTTTTATCGTATCGACACAAAACATAACAATGGACTTCATAGAGTTAACAGTGTAGCGGGTCATAAATCCTGGACAGTGTGGCCACTCTCATAGACTGAAGGCAGATATTCCCTTCACGCCAAAAGGCTATTTTTATTAGCGTGCACGCACATTATAGTTGGCTACACTTGTCGTGGAGGGATGGGGGTGGCGGTCGCGTTTGCGACTATATGCGCTTGTGTAATTTGTGTGGTTGCGCGCATAGCTCGTGTATTCACATGCGAAGCAGCGACGGAACGCCTGAGATAGAAAACAAGTGACCGCCGCCAGACCGGAGAGAGACTGGCGTGTATCGTTCCGTGACGTCACGTCAGATCGCCGCATTCCGCCGCTTGCGCGGGGTTATTATTATTATTATTATTAGCGGCCGCCAGTATATTGCGCCACTGAACGCCGCGATCGACGCAGGGCTTCTCTCCTCGTCCTCTCCGGCTGGAAGCCATGAACGCGCTGACCGCCTCATGTGTGCTGGTGGCCGTCGTATCGTACCTCTACGGCGGCGACCTCTTATCGCTGCTGCATGCCTGTGTTGTAGACCGGCTGCCGGGTCTGTTCGCCGCCTCCATGCCTGAGCGCGACACAGAAGCGCCGCGCAGAACACCGCAGGGGGTCCCCTACGCCGACCTCAAGCACATAGTCAACGCCGACGGACTCTACCTGTTCTGCCGCTACTGGGAGACCGACGGCCCGCCTAGGTAAGTGGCGGCACATCCCCCTCTTTCTCCCCCACCCCCCACCCACGATAAATGTTGATGATGATGGAGGAAAGATGGAGGCTTCCAAACACCCCCACAAGGCGCTATTAATTATTCGGGCCGAAATCAGGTCGTTTGGCTTCAGACTACAATGTCATAAGGGAAACTCTAGTCTAGTCACGTGCCCTTCCCCAGACACAGGACTGAAATTGAAAATGTCTTCCTCTCTGGGAGCAAAGTGCTGGTTTGCACCATAGGGACGCTGCAACTATTTGATTCAAGTCTGGCCTATTGTCTGAGGAGCCCTGACCTACTTTGTCAACATTTAGGGACAGAACTTCAGCTCAGTTAATTATCCATTGAAAGGTAAATGACTGGCTACTGTAAACTGTTTATTTGGCCTCATTGACCAATGTTTATGATATTGTATAATTGGCAGTACTCAGATAAAACAGTAATTAGGTATGATTCATAAGTATTCAAGTAAAGTAGGCCTAGTAAAAGGGCAAGTCATCATCCAGTAAACCAACAGCAAGCAGATGGAATGTGGAGCTGTGTTGACATTTGTCTTTTGTTTCCCAGTATAGTAACTCATGGTAGCTCGTACAGGGTCTGTGACATGGCACAAACCCCACCGTGCGGTATAGTAACTCATGGTAGCTCGTACAGGGTCTGTGACATGGCACAAACCCCACCGTGCGGTATAGTAACTCATGGT
>JAODUE010000020.1:3029721-3037906 GCA_027564755.1 Amblyopsis hoosieri | reverse complement strand
TATATACACTGTACAGTATAGAGTATTTATATTACACACACACACATACAATACAATGTGTGTGTGTGTGTGTGTGTATATATATATTATATACACTGTACAGTATAGAGTATTTATATTACGCACACACACATACAATACAATGTGTGTGTGTGTGTGTGTGTGTATATTATATATACTGTACAGTATAGAGTATTTATATTACGCACACACACATACAATACAATGTGTGTGTGTGCAATATTATATATAGTCTGTATGTCCTTCACTGTCGTCATGGGCTAACTTCAACCATGAACCACGCTGATTGGTCAGAACCAGAGTGGTTCAGACTGAAGCGTAAAGATTCCAAGCTCTCCAGACCCCCCCCCACCCAGCGCTGATAGCCCTGGGATAGCAACAGCTGTGCTCCACACAGTGATCGAAAGAGAAACAGAAAGAAAACAGTAAAATGGAGAGAATGAGTAACGGATTGACGTGGTGAAGGGAGAAGTGAACTAGGTCATTACCATCCTTATTACGGCTCATTAAAATATACCCGCCATCGCTGTGTGTGTGTGTGTGTGTGGTGGGGGGAGGGCTTGCCACGCACATGTGTGTCCGTATGCAAAAGTTAGAAAAAAAGAACAATATAATTGGTGAAATGTACGCAGTAATAATAGGTATTCAGAAAATGATAATTCATATTAAACAGGGTGCACAAAGTCAGCCTCATTTGCATGTTTTAGATTATATGCATTTCAAAAGTAATTTCCGCGGGGCATATGAATGACATTAATTCCCGGGCGGGTTCTGCTATAGACCTCAAACTATCAAACACTCAAACATTTAACAGATGAAAAAAAGAGGGAATCGTAGCCTTGGCAAGGGGATATTTCAAGGTTAAAGAATTTTGAATGTGAATTTTTAAACTTCTGTCTTATAGTGTGTGCCGTGTCCACCAAGAGTTCCGTTAATTTGAAGACTTGACTGAGCGTGCGCGTGCGCGCGTGCGTGTGTTTTTTAACGTACCGGGCCCAAGAAAGACACTCCTTTCAGCTAATCCACCTCCATTTCCTCTTTAATAAGGCTGAATTGGGCCGAGTCGGTCTCTGAGTCACGTGTGCGTGTCAGTCAAGACGCTGCCCCGACACAATGCTGCAATCCCCAGACCCCGACTGACAGAAGGGAAGAATGGGAGAGCCGAGGAAAAGGATGAGAAAATAGGATACGGGGGAATGAGAGAGAAAGGAGAAGTGACAATGGTTTGTACGGCTGGGATGGAGAAGGGGGGTTGGGGGGGGGGGGCAGGAAACAGACGCAGCGATTTGTGCGATTCCAGTGGAAAATCTCCGGATGCCATGGACAACATTCTTCTCTTATTAGCGAATCTGGTCTGCAGCCACACCGTAGACCCTGACGCACAGCTCTGTGTGTGTGTGTGTGTGTGTGTGTGTGTGTGTGTGCGTGCGCATGTCTGTGTGTGTGTGTGCGTGTGTGTGTCTGTGTGCGTGTGCTTGTATCAGACAGGCACACGTCACACTCCAGTCCAGTCAAGATGGTCCCCACCTGTTATTCAGGCAAAGTTCTGGCCGATGCACAAAGTCAAAGCTGGAAGGCTGGAAAGTGGATGTGCCGGGGGGGAGGGGTCGGGAGGAGGGTGGGGGGGCGCGGGGGGGCGCGGGGGGGGGAAAGTAAGCTCTGCATGTCTGCGTCTTGTTTGTGGTTTACTCTCATCTGTAAACAGAGCTTGCTGCTGAGCGCACGGAAGCGTGTGATTATCTCATTAAGGATTTATAGCTTCTGCACGGGAGCAGGTCTGGTTGTTGGTGAGCGCACCGCGCCGCGAGTCATGCAAACACAACAAGCGCGGAACACACATTGCCATCCACTGCGTTCCAGACAAGTGCACGCAAACACACATACACGCGCAGTTTTCACATTAGCGCTTTATATTTAAGGCTGCGGAGCCACGCGTTTAGTCAATAAATGAATACATACACACTGCATTATACATACACATACATACATGCACGTAACAACACGTAGCAACACGTAACAACACGTAACAAAAAAAAAAACTCTCTCTCTCTCTCTCTCTCTCTCTCTCTCTCTCTCTCTCTCTCTCTCTCTCTCTCTCATCTCTCATGTCACCCATTGGCTTGGTCATGACATCTGGGTGCTCTCAGAAAATACTCTACTCAAAAAAGAGTTTTAAGAGAGAGAGAGAGAGAAAAAGAGGGGGGGAGAGAGAGATGGGGGAGAGAGAGGGGGGGGGGGGGGATGGAGGAATAGTGTATCTAGGGGCCGTAAAAGTGGGCTAATTGGGGCCTGGGAAACATGTTTGTTATTTTCTCTCCTCTCTCTTTCCCTTTCATTCGCTTTCCCAGCGAGTCGAGGCAGATCTGTTCATGCGATGACGAGCAGAGGAGAGAGCAAAGAGGATTATATTCTTCAAGACACAAATCATCACACACACACTCGCTCGCTCTCTCTCTCACACACACACACACACACACACACACACAGGCAAGCTGCGCAGAACCGCTATTGGACCGGCTGCTAAACGTGCCACAGGCGAGCCACGGGGTACCCCCGTCGAACAAGACCTCTCTGCCCGAGCCAAAATGACCAGCGTGGCTGGACGCCTCATCGATGGGCCGCCACTCGCTGCTCGCTCCATTCAGCAAAACAAAGGGGGTCTCCTGGAGCCTCAGCGGAGCGTCGGATCAATCTCATGAGCAGAGCAGACGGACTGCTGCCAAACCCACAGACCCCCGCCTGGAGGGCCCACCGCCGCACCACCCCCAGCGGGCTCAGATCGTTCCACTAATGGAGGACTCCACTGGGACCCCTGGGGGCCCACAACCCCCCGCCCCCCCGACACCCTAAACACCAAACAGGCCCCCAGAGGCTCCGGCCCCTCAATCTTCTCCTCTTGTCCTCCACCATCCATCGCTCCGTAGGCGGGGTGCGATCGACCTCTGACGCGTCAATCACAAGCTCTGCATTTCTCCCTTTAGGCTCCGAGCGTGTGTGTGTGTGTGTGTGTGTGTTGAAAGGGGGGGGGGGGCAGAGTCTGCCTGAGCGTGGGGGAAGCTGTACAGTATCCTTAAATGATTATGAGAAGCATTTTGCTTCGGTGTGCGTAAACAAACTCACGCCTTACAGGCCTTAAACTTCAAAAACTGAACGAGGGAGCGCACGGACGTCCGCGTGGCGTCAATTGTTATCGCCAGAGGGTGTGTAGTCATTGGCTCTGTGCGGACATCACTGTACTTGAAATGTTCTGTAGACTTGACGCCTCTATTGCACATGCGTGCAATGCATTCTCTAATAGGCCTCTTGTAGTAGTATAGAAAACTACTCCAATGTGTCCGCATTTGACAATATTCAAGAGTGAAAAGGATCATATACAGTATGTACAGTACCACTGAGACCCCAACACGCATGCACACACACACACACACACTGTATATGTCTACTTTAATACATGTAAGAGCCAAAGAACAAACAGGTCAAATAAAAAACTTGATGATGGAAAAGAGAATGTGCCTATTTGTAATTTCCGACTGTTTACCTTTTTAGCAGCAAATTGATTTTTACATCTTTTCCTGGAAGCTCTCTCAGAGATCGACTGCCAGGCCTGTCTGGCTCTGGGATCGGCTGCCAGGGACTGACTGGCTCTGGGATTGGCTGCCAGGGCCTGTCTCCAAGCTTTATGACCTGGCTCTGGGGGAGGACTTTTAAAGCTTTCAACTCATTTCAGTGATACAATACTGCTTTTGTCCACATCACCTCTCTTTTGCTTTCTTAGCCTCTTCCCTGCTCACTCTCTCTCTCTCTCTCTCTCTCTCTCTCTCTCTCTCTCTCTCTCTCTCTTTTCATCTACAGTATCACATTCTTATGTTCTGCCTCCATCTAACTGCACGGTGGAGCGTGCCGTAAACAATATGTAAAGTCCACCTTTCACTGTGTATACTAGAGGCGTAAGAAAATATCGATACACCTGAGTACCGTGTTATACCGTTGCAATGTATCGATTCTGTAAATCTCTTTTATTCAATATATGTGTAAAAGGGACCATGTACAAAATACGTTAACATCAAAAGAAAGGAAATATGCTTGTTACCAGATTTAGCTTAAAGCTAATTTCCATCTGCAGTCCCTGAGCAGGTATACATTAAGTGTTTCTGCTATGACAGTTTTCCACAAATTAGAAATTGCAATATATCGCCTTGCTTACAGTATCGTGATATATCGCAATATATCAAACCGTGGCCCCTGTATGGAAATATGGAAATACATATCGTATCGCCAGATTCTTGCCAATATACAGCCCTTGTAGAGTATACTGTATGTGTGTATGTACATACAAGTGCGTGTGTGTGCGTGTGTGTATTATGTGATGATGAATCAGAAATGGCAACGCACTGCTCGCGTCGGTCCCCCCCCCCTCCCCCCCAACCCTAAAAAATAGCACTAACCACCCCCACCCCCCACAATGTACCTTAGCCACCTCCTTGGCTCACTGTGTGTATGTGTGTATGTCGGGAAGGCAGTGTAGGGAGTGCACCGACACGAGGCCCAGGGCGGCTGGCTGGGGCGGTGCGCTGCGGTCCTCGGCCCGCCTGCTCCGAACCATGAGCCTGAGGTTTGCCCTGGAGTAGAGGGGGGAGGGACGGGGGGCGGGGGGGGGTGAGGAGACCTCCAACACGCCTGGCGAGCAGGCAGGGAGCAGGCGGGGAGCAGGCGGGGAGCAGGCGGGGAGCAGGCCTGCGCTGCTGAACCAGGAAACCAGGGAACCAAGAATAGAGCCGTGGCGGTGGCCCGCACGCGAGCGAGCGCAAGCTAATGGTGTGTCTGTGAGGGCTTAACCCAAACAAACAACCTGCAGTTAGAGACCTGAGTAGGCTGGGCCCAGATGTTGTAGAGTGGTGGAAACACACACAAACAGACGCCAGCACGGTGTGTATGTATACACACACACAGAAGCACACACACATGCAGCCAAGGCCGGAATACATTGCCTCCTACTAAGAGAATGAGTGTGTCCGTGTGTTTAGATGTGTGTGTGTGTGTTGTGCATGTGTGTGTGTGTGCCTGTGTGTGCATGTGTGTGCGTGTGTGTGCGTGTGCGTGTGCGTGTGTGTGTGTGTGTGTGTGTGTGTGTGTGTGTTTGTGTGTGTGGGAGCACATTTAGATATTTAGACATTTAGTAAACAAACATTTGCCAAACAATTAGCTACCGCTTCACTTCACCTCCCACACAACGTACTCCAGCCTCTCCAACGCAACGACCAATCACAATCGCCGAGAGAGTCCGTGATTCTGTCAGGACCGGTGTCCGTGTATATACGGTATCGCTGAGGCAGACGACGTTTCACGCCGCATTTTAGTGACACAACGTGATGCAAAGCAGACGCACGGTAAAGTCAGCCAATCGCTTTGTCTGTCTGGGAAGTCTAAGAAGTTAGAGAAGAGAGTCCTGGGAACACACACTCACACACACACACACACACACACACACACACACACACACACACACACCCTGCCCCGTGGTTGTGGCGGCGGTGCACAGCTGCTAACATCTGGATGTATTTTAGCAGTGTTTACATTTCCACAATACTGAAGTTACACACACACACACACACACACACACACACAGATTTGGAGAATGCGACAGACATAGAGAGAGAGAGAGAGAGAGAGAGAGAGAGAGAGAGAGAGAGAGAGAGAGAGAGAGCATTGAAAAACATTGCAGGTGCCAGAGGAGTGATAGAGAGCTGACTGGGAAACAAAAAAAACACTGTGCTGCTAACTCTTACAAACACACCCACACACATGTGCACACTATACAATTCCTTTCCAATATAAAGTGATACCTGGCTAAGCAAGTGTGATCCTTTCAGCCTCTCATAGCTGCCCAATAAACATTGAATCCTCTCTCTCTCTCTCTCTCTCTCTCTCTCTCTCTTTCTCCTCCTCTCTCTCTCACGCACACACACGCCTCTGGAGACCTTTCCGGGCGGCACGCGCCCGATCGAGAGCATTCGCTGCGTCCCCAGTACATCTGCGTTTCCATTTTGTTTCCCCTAAATGACGAAAACACAGACTAAGTTTGGGTTTGGTCGTGCCTAATCGGAGCTGACACCGAGCAGCCCTGCGGAATGACGTCAATGACGGGCCGCGCACACACACACACGCACACACAACACACACACACACACACACAAACGCACACACAACACACACGAGCGGTGTATAGGATGTAATTTCAGTGATTGGGTATAATTTACCAGTGTAAGTTAAAACCAGACAGGCCAACTAGAGTGACCCCTCCTAGATCAAAAACAAACCAGACACACATGCACACACACACACGCACACACACACACAGAGGAAACATAACCCTAATATGTTCACAGTGCTATAAAAATAAGAGTCAATGTGTTTGTCACTGTATAGGTGATGCGACTCATTACAATGTCTCCTTATATGGGGGTAGATTTCTATCAATTTTATTCAAGCGCAAAAGTATAATCCACACGTATGTTTACCATCCACAAGCACACGCCTCTCAGTTTGCATGCATAGGTATAATCCACAAATGTGTTTTTGCCATCCGCAAACACAAACTTTTCAACAGCAAAAAAAATATTCATGCATGCACTTTCAGATATGTTAACAAAATTCACGTTTACAAATCAAAAGCTTAGCTTGAATCTGCATTTGTGGATAGAAGGACACGCTTGCGCTTCCAATATTTACGCATGTAATTTTAAGATAAATATTCCACAGTTTGGTCAATCATAATCGCAACCGTAAAACTGTGTGTGTGTGTGGATTGCAAAAACACATTTGTGGATTACAACTATGCATGCAAACTGAGAGGTGTGTGCTTGTAAATGGTAAAAATACGTGTGGATTATACTTTTGTGCTTGAATAATATTGATCTACCCTCATATCCTTAAATAGCATCGCATAATTAACACTGAAGAACCGTAATTTTTTTGGAGTGATGAACTAGGATTTTCCAACAAGCTTCTGAACGTTGCCTCATCTCAAAGTGTTCTTGGGATCTTTGTAATCTGCTCAGGTATGCCCCGTTCCCATGGCCCACCGTAACCCTTGTGCGCGTGCACACACACACAAACACACACACACACACACACAAACACATTAATAAAGCGACCCCATGGCACACCAAGGAATCAGATGGATTCAGCATTAGAGGCGTTTGTGAGCTTCAGAGCGAGTTCAGAGCGATTCCTGAGAAAAGCCAGCTCAATCACATGACTAACAGGGCCATATATGCTATATATCAGCGTGTACGCACGCACACACGCACGCACACACACACACACACATGCAGGAGGACAATCCAGCCTAGTAGAAATATTATTTCTATATGAATATAACTCTCCCATCTTTGAGAGAGGATTACGATGCACTGAAGAGAAAAGATAATCACCAAAAAAATTAATTAAACCTATTAAGAGAAACGTATGTTCAAGGTGACAGAAAAAAAATAATAATTTGACTCAAGTATTGAGACCCATACCTCTAGCTCCAGCTATAGGATTTCCTTCAAACTAATTATCATGCTCTACTTTCAGAAATAATAAAGGCAAGCACTTAATAGGTTAGGCTTCACCCTTGCATTCACATGTCCATTTAAGAGGTCCTCTTTCATGCCCACACACTCTCGCTTTAATGCAATTTCCACATCCGTAATTTAAAAATTGAGGAAGGAATTATATTTCAAGTTGTGTCAGGATTAGAATGTACAAGAGGCGATATTAAAATACCCTAATGTCTTCTGCGTATGCGCTGAGCCCACTAGAAGTGGCTTGAAGCGGAGGTAAAGATGTTAAATCGTCTTTGTCACAATATAGGAATGGAGGAGGAATTACAATGAAATCACAGATCTCTGATTAGCCTCCTCTCTCTGTATATTAATTGTGTTCTCTCTGTGCGTTTGTGCCGGTTAGGAGTTTAAATTTGGAAAAGAATACAGATATGAAAAGAGACCCCCCACAGTGTGGCTTCTACGGCAACAGACGGTCTGTTTATTTAGCTAGCTGGTAGCTCCATGTATTAACAACACACAGGGCATGCAACTTTTATTGTATTTCAAAGACTCTCTTTAGAATTCTCCTTTTTGGTTCCCTCCCCCCCATCCCCCATCCCCCATCCCCAAAC
>JAODUE010000020.1:3005974-3018293 GCA_027564755.1 Amblyopsis hoosieri | reverse complement strand
TCTCTCTCTCTCTCTCTCTCTCTCTCTCTCTCTCTCTCTCTCTCTCTCTCTCTTTCTCTCTCTCTCTTTCTCTCTCTCTCTCTTAAATACATACACTCTTTCACAGATACATTCACGCTTGTGGTAAGGACCTCTGAGTGAGTTTATGGACTAACACAATCACAGCAGTGGCTTTTAATCCTGTTGAAGGGGTTTCAAAGCAGATGAGATTCATAGCCATTACTGTCTGTCTCTAGGTGGACTCAAACATGCTCCCATCACTTTGTGACATGCTCACACACACACACACACACACACACACACACTTGAAAATGCAAACAGGCATTCGTCTTCATCGACCCAAAAACTAGAGATAAAATTATTTATGTAATGTGTCAGCAAGCATAACAGGGACAATTGCATGGTGTAAAACAGAGACAAGACAAAATAATTCCAGGACAGGCGAGAGACTGCTACATACGGTGAAGCAAAACAGGACGTGAATACACATCTGGTGAGGACACACACACACACACAGACACACACACACACACACACACACACACACACACACACACACACACACAGAGAAAGTCAGTATCTGTCTGACATCTCCTTCTAGAAAAAAGGTAAACACTACTTTTGCCAAATTAACTCCTATGTTCCATATGCACTTGTGCAATATTCTGTTATAAACATTTTACTAAAGCCTTGTGACTGTATATTGAAATTAGGTTATGCAATTAAAGTGGGACCCCTTCCATTCATGGCTTTATGCGACCCACCCCACAATTTTCACAGCAGGTATATATTTTGGAGATTGACAGCTGAATGTCACTGAGATTAACATTAGGGGCCGTAACATGATATAATCAATCTCTTGCGTTTTGTGTGAACATCAAATGCACAGATACATGTCTTCGCTCTCATACTAAACAGTTACAAGTCGTGGACAGGAAATCATCATTGCTCTGAAAAGAGACTTTAGACGATGTTGGAAAAAGGGTATTAAATGAAAGATGTTACATTTGGGTAGATTGCACAGTTTGATATTGTTTTACTTAAAAAAATAAAAGTCAAGTAAAATAATACAATTACATTTTTTTTAAATATATTTTTCATACTGTAAATAAAAAAGCATTAATCTGACACAATCTGACCTATTTACCTAAATGCTAACATTCATAACAAATTTAAGCGTTTAGGATGTCACGTTCAGAACCACACAACACTCCCATTAAGAGGCCTTTTTGTGCATAAACATATGTGAAATGTACTTCTACACGGTTTACACAACGGTTGTCAAAATCACTACATAAAAAAAAAAAATTATGACTGAAACAAATGTGACACGGTAATAATTTATTTTTATGAACTAGCCTTTCATTTCGGTTGAATCTTCTATTAAAACTCCATCAGCAGGGCAATTAAAAGTGTGTCATCCCGTAACGCAAATGCAACCGCAGGCAGCGAGCCTCCAGCACAGCACAGGACACCAACAACAGGAGAGAAGGCAGAAAGGACATACAAAATAAAATTAATTATGCCAAATGCCCCGGCGCCCATCCATCAAGGGCCAATAACGGCGCCATGTCAACGCGCGTCCACGCGATCATCTGCCTTTTCTCTCGGTGACAACCAGCGAGGCGCGCAACCAACAGCAATTAATTGTCATTCCATCTGCGTTTTTTTCAGGTAGTTCCTCCAATCATTATTTCCGAGTCTCGCTATCACGAGTGGCATCAGTCCATCGGACAACTAAAACAATTTGGCCTGTCGAATAATTTCCGTGCACACGTTTTAGAAAACGTGTTGCTTACAGAAGCCAAACTTCCCAACACTCAGTTTCATCCTGCATGCAGGTAAATAAAACATAAAAAAAGACCACAAAATTAGAGCCCGGCAAGAAAAATAATATTTGCAAACAAAAGTATACTGTTAAATATGATTGTATGCACAATCACTAAGCACGGATGTTATTTCCCTGCTATAGACTTTTTCTTTCAGGTTGTGTGTTTAGGTCGAAGAAATTATTATCACTATATGTGATACTAACTAACTAACTATTTGTTAGGACATATATGTATAAATCTATTTGAGTCTCACAAGTAGTAGTAATCTAATATGTGTATGGATGTTGTTTTTATTTAAAACTAAATACGTCCAGGTGTCCGGGGAATAAATCATAAAGAAACATAATTTACATAAATTATGTAAAACAAATACTGTCTGTAGTAGTGAGAATTTGAGCCAGTGTAATAATCGTTATTAAAATATGAATACACTTGTGACTACAAAGTTGTGTACGGCCTACTGTAGACTCACAGCTTGCATGTATTGTCACTTGAATCCAACAGGAAAAAGTGGAAAATAGGATATAATCTGGACCTATGAAGTGACGAATCCAAATTTAAAACGAACTATATACACCCACAATTTCAAGTCTAAATCGTTTACAAATAACCTATTATGCTCTGGCTTCTTGCTTAATTCTTTCTTTCTTTATTTATTTATTTTCCCCCTAAACTATAAGGCAAAAACAATGTATATTATTTATAATATAACGAAACAAAAATACGACATTGTATAATGTTCAAATCTTCATAAAAACGTTTCGAGAAGCCTATTGATATAAAATAGAGCGTCGCTAAAACGGAAAACGATGCCTAGACTAATTATCACAATAAACAACTGATCATCAAATCCTATATAGAGTATTGGGCTAAGAAACCCGTCTAGGATTGTTTGTTGGTTCCATCCAAACAAAATGTTGACATCTTATCTTAAAAAAAAAGTTGTCTTTTTATTTTTTCTTTGTTGTCGTTTCATGAGGGAATATTTGAGAACCTGACACCTTCCACAGACAAGGCTCGAGGCAACATGCGGCCACTGCCCCTTCAGTACAAAACTATTATTTCTTAACAAATTGCTAGGCAAAAATAACAAGCCCATTCCCTCTAAATAGTACACCATGGACTCGAACTGAATTGTGAATGCTTGTAACACGTGGAAAGGAGGAAGAACTCTGGAAAACACTTCGAGTTCTAGTTTTTTACCATTCTACCAGTGTCTTTTTCTATTGTAGAAAATGAAAAAAAAAACGACTTCAAAGCGGTTTGAAAATGGGCTGATAGTTCCACGTTTAGACTTGAAGAGGGAAGAAAGAGTCAAACTATGTGCGATAAATCGGCGCAAAACCTGACGAACTACATAGATAGGTTATGTGCGTTGTAACAAACTAAACTAATACACGATTGGCCTGATTTCGCAAGTTTCATAAACAATGGTAGTGAAAGTTGAAGCCCATATCGTGTTGGTAGTTCAGCGTGTTAACACATATATACGTTAGTTAATGCACACAGTGATATTAGAGATGAAGGAAAAAGTAGCATTTGAGAGAAAGTGTGGTTTTAGATATGTGTATCAACCTGTTCTTGTTTTCTGAAGAAGTCAACTTTCACGCCAGTGGTTGGACCATGTGGACAGCCAGCCAGCCCGCTCCTGTTCCTCAAAACCCCCGGCGAGTCCAACTCTCTGGCGGCGACAAAGGGGCACAAAAGCCGGCGGGACGAAGAAAAAAAAAAAAGAGATAAAGAGAAATCTAGGACCTAAGATCGGTATCGCAGGACCATTACTTTAAACGACAACCGTGTTCGTTATAGTCCTTCCTTCCCTTTCCCCCTATTGTCCCGTCCTCTCGCTCTCGGAGTGGCCACTCTTGAGTGAAGTCAGAACAATACTGCCACTAACTCTTGCAGCGCGCGGAGCTGCCTGCCTGCCTGGAAGTTGATGGGCGACCCGATCGACGCTTCTCGGCTTGCTGCTCCTTCTATCTCATCGTACGGGTTTATTCGGCGCGTAACCTCTCCACCGGCTCCCAGTGACGACACTCGTTTTCTGGCATCCAGTTTGTTGCTCGCTCGCTCGCTCGCTCGTCCGCTGAAAATCAGCGTTGAATTACCAAGGGCTTGTGTCTGTGTGCGTTGAGGAACAGTTTTCTGCGCGCTACCGTAATGCCTCTAAAACAGGTGCGCGTTTTCCTCTCGCCCCATCCTTGTGAGTCGGTGACGCACAATAAGAAAACAGAGAAGCCCCAGCTTGAGCCCAGTGTCTATGCGAGTCGAGTAGGCGTGTATTTGTGTGTGTGTGTGTGTGCGTGCGTGTGTGGACTGAGCGAAGGCACTGATCTTTTGACCTCTCTCTGCATCCCGGCTGAGTTGGTCTATTGTGGAGGCAGTAAGTAACAGATGTTACTCAGCACAGAGTTAGATCTTAGAAACTATGGACAACAAAGCGTGCCTACTCAAACAGAGAAAGCTGTAGCTACAATCAAACTGTTGCACTTTATACACTTTTAGATTATAGAGGTAATACTTTCTCCACCAGATTAATATGTTACAGATATTATTTTTATGTTTCTATAATTTCCACTATGTATTTCTCATAACAACAAGTCACTTACATGAGAAATTCGTTTTTTTTCTTTCTTTTTTTTTTCTCAGTTTTTTTTTCTGTTAAACTAATTTACTAATTGGCAGCATAATTGCTGTCAAGATTGTGGTGGGAGATTAAAGGAAAGTGTCTTTGAGGAAAGTGTCTTTGATGAAATTTGGAAATTACGTCATGCCTGCTGCAAAAAAATAATAAAGACTATAACTCACTGCAGGGAGTCATTCTGATATGGGGCTATAAAAGGGATTCTGCTATAGCACTCCTCGAGCTTTTACCATGGTGGGAAAATGATGGCAGAATGTCTTGACACGGCCCAACAATGGGGCACGACTGCAGTAAATCACGCACATTCACCAGCCCGATCAATATTACTAAAATGTGTGTGTGTGTGTGGGGGGTGTGTTTAGTGATTGCACATCTTAATGAAAGACATAATGTGTGTGCACATACTGTATGCGTGTATCAATAAACATCCACGTTTGTTGCTTCCAGCCCTCTTCTTCCCAGTCCTACTGACTGGAGGAGTGCTCAGACGCCCCCTAACAACCCCCTCTAACACGTGTGGCTGCTGACAGGATGCCATGGTGGTTGGGCCTTTCCAAGTGGCACTTAACAAAGAACAAAGTCTTTATAGGCAAGTCTGACCACTTGGTGGCCATCTTGGTAAGGTCAAATTACTTATAGACATGTCTGGTCACTTGGCGGCCATCTTGGTAAGGTCAGATTCCTTACAGACATGTATTTGAATCAGTAACCGTAGCCTAGAAATTGATTTTCAAGACCTGTAAACAGCCAACAGAGTCCTGTTGTTTAGTTTTCCTTATTGCAAGTTTAACATCCGACTTGGTCATTATGTCAATCAAAACACATCGCTTGTCAAGTAGGCAAGTACTGACGCAGTTAGTCCTAGACTTTACGTAAGGTAAGGCAGGCTCTGCGAGATCACCGCTTTGGTGACCTTTACCCAAAATAAGGTTTACAATAATTTATTTCTGCTACACTGCTACTATGCATGTGCAACTGTTGGCTTGCATAAGTGCAATAAGACTATTCATACTTCAAATATTGGCTCAATTGGATATACGTACATGATGTCCTATCATGATTGATGTGCAGTAGGCTAATATTACAATAACACAGGTTAAAAACACAAGAAAGAGGGTGTGTTCCTTTAATCACAGCAACAACAGGCCTTGCTTACTCACACTAATGTAATACGTTTTAATAATAATAATAATAATAATAATAATAATAATACCTCTTAACCAGGAAACAAACTTCTAATTACACTTCGAGAGCTAGAGGTCAAACTGCACAATTTAACAATAGTGTCATGAATATTCGTTGGAACTATGGGTTTGGGAATCACCTATGTTGCTTAACGATGAAGAGTATAAGTTAGACTAATAACAAAATTACCTCCACAGTTCAAACTATGTTTTTGGGAAACACTTTATTTAACACATTATTTCGACCATCTAAGTTGCTAACTTAGTTAGCAACAGTGCTTTATGGAAACTGCTGTTTGTTGTTGACTGACTATTTCTTTGCACTGATGAATGCTAATGGATAGATGTATCCCCCTTTCTCATTGCTTGCTCTTGTCATGTGGCCTGCATTAACTCATAGGAGTACACAGCAAAAAAACACAAAAGCAGGAGCCCAAATAGCCTTGTGAAACCATCCTGAACTCGGGAGCTGCAGTTTCACTTCGCCGCTGGTCTGCAACCCTTCCATTCAAAAACATTTGTCCTAAAGGCGGTGCATATACATTTCAATAAAACTTCCTTACATATGATTGGACTGACTACTATCCCACCCAATCAGAATGTTTACAATAAGCCAGAGCACAGGTGGAGAATGAAACATAGTTGACGTACATACTTACGTACGTATGTTGTCATCTTCTTGAGAAAAATGGCGCGTTCAAATGGGGTCGTGTTTACAATTTTCACGAGAAGAGTCCAAATGAACGCCATCCTTTGTGGTATTCACAACATCGGAAGTGGAAATTATCTTAAAGTGCCGAGTTCACGAGTTGTGACATGTTTCCAGACTTTTTTTGAGAAAATGGCAGAATCAGTGGATATGACAGTTGATACGTAGGCTACCGGTACAGTACAAATATGCTGTTATTTGACATAATATAGTGTCTGGCAGTAAAAAAGAACAAGTTATATATAGTATATAGTCACCCTTTTTGTTTCATCTCTTCTTCCTCCATATGTTGTTGAAATACAAAGTACCGGTAAGTCAGATCTAGAAAATAAGCGTAAAGAACCACAAGTATTACGGGTCCATGTCACCGTTGCCTAGTTCAGTGTACACGACTTCGCATGTCGTAGTCACAAACTCACGAGTTCCATTTGAACGTAGTATCTGACTAGCCCAATTGTGCTCTACGTGATTGACAAACGCTTTGAACTGAGGGCTTCCAGACTACAGCTTGACAGATTACACAAAGTTCAATATACCAGTCCTGAAGGGGATACCAATTCATAGCATGTTGAACCAAAGGTACTGTGATCAACGCCAACGAACTACGCCTAGCGTTTCAGCCTAATATGCGCACTCGTTTTTACAGCGGGGCATTCCAATCGCATTCAATCGAATCCTTTATTGAGAACTTAAAAAGGTGAAGACACCGCCCCTCGTTGTGGTGCAGTGACGTGAGTCAAGCATGTGGCTCTTAAGCTGACATGTCCATAAGCATAAGGCCTGAATGGCGATGACCACCTGCTGATGTCATCGCCATTCAGGCCTAAATGCCTGTTTATAGACACAAACTGCGACACCAATGTACATAAAAGACAAGACAACATACATATTATGTATTGTAGGAGACAAATGTATTAATACAATTAATGCATAGACGCAATTCAAATGTTTCTAAAATATATTTTAAAATGAGAATTGATTGGCTGGTAAAAAAATGTAAGTGGCTGGTAAAATTGGGCAAAAAAGTTATTTTCCAACCCTGGTTGGTAGTTTGTCCTTGTTAATCTCCACCGTCTAAACTGTGAAATTATGTCTCACATGGGCTAAGATATTGTTGCTGTACAGTATGTGTGAGAGATCCCTTATAGAAGATTCTTCATTATGCCCAGAGAATGCACTTTTTTACATGAAAACGCTGCTTTTAATCTTTCTACGTGCATTATCGTGATGAAAGCACCAAGTCGAAAATGAGGTTAAGCGCGATTATTTCTGAACTACCACAGTATGTCAACAGTCACTTCTTCATATAAAATGAAGCCATCGCACAGTCTCTCGCACCCATCTCCCGTTTGTCGTTGAGGAGCACCCTACTCCCGTTAATCAGGGGGAATAATTATCAAAGTGGACAGGTAATTAAATTAAAACATAAGTGGCTACATGAGCTGGGTTGGCCGTAATACAAGATTTTTCCAGGCTTAATTAAAGAGAAATATGTAAGAGCTCACCCACAGTGTCAGAGCTGCGAGATAAAATTGTGCCACCAACTTGAATAGCTCATTCTGATTCGCATAACACAGGTTTTGGGCTGATGAAGTGTGGCGTTAGTCTTCTTTCTGTGTGTGCGTGTGCGCATGTGCGTGCACGTGTGCGTGCATGGTTGCGTGCATTCATGCACGTGTGCATCTGTGTGTATAGGCTTAAGCATGTGCGTGAGCACAATCACTTATACACTTCAAAGTTTCAGAGACCTAACTCATTGCAGTTTGTGTGCATGAGAACAGAGTGATGTACACGCTTGTAGAATGTGTGTTAACTACATTAAACATAAGACGTTTTAGCAGCCTTCTGGGAGAATATTTGCCAATAAAATACCGGCCATAAAAACTGCTGTTGATATTTACAAACAGCTCCCTGGAAGCCTTTTAATGCTGAGAGAAGAGAGAGAGAGAGAGAATAACGAGGCAAAGCAACTCAACCAGAGCACACACACACACACACACACACACACACACACACACACAAACAAATAAACAGACCCAAAGAGGGAATGTGGTACAGAGACAAATTATCATCCACACACACACACACACACACACACACACACACACACACACACCCACTTTGGCGCATGTGCGTGCACATATTTAGAAATAAAGTGGAGAACACACACACACACACACACACAAACAACCCCCCCACACACACACACACACATAGAACTAAGCAATCTCATACTCTACAGTACACACATTGGTGCTTACTGTATGTGTGTGTGTGCGTGCGTGCGTGCGTGCGTGTGTGTGTGTGTGTGTGTGTGTGTGTGCATATTTACACCTTAGTGGCCTTAGAACACACACACACACACATGAACAAACGCACACGCGCACGCACTCAAACACACGCACACATAAACAAACACACACACACAAACACACACAAACATACACATAGATAAACAATCTCTAACAAACACACACACACACACACACACACACACACCCACACATAAATAGAGCTAAACAACATGTATACACTGTAGCCGATAGTAACCGTAACAAACATGAGTTCAGTGGGTGTTTCAAAGCTGAGTGCATTGCAATAAACAATGACCTACGAGATCTACAAGCACAGTGTGTGTGTGTGTGTGTGTGTGTGTGTGCGTGCGTGCGTGCGTGTGTGTGTGTGTGTGTGTGTGTGTTTGCGTGTGTGTTTGCGTGTGTGTGTGTTTGCGTGTGTGTGTGTTTGCGTGTGCAGCCTTAAAGCAGACAGTGGGCTAATCTCTGTATAACACTGATTTGTGGTCAGGCTCACTGCCAATAAACGCCTGCTTTCAATAAAGCATCCATTAACATGTTGTTACTGTTACAGCTGGGAATCACACACACTCACATGCACACTCACAGGCACACACACACACACACACATAGAAAGATGCCACATATTCTCCCGTACTGAGAAATGACGCGCCAAGTGCCAAAATATGCAGTTCCTCAAATGGCCACTTGAGGCTAGCTTCAAAAGGGGAATCAATCCCCATATACTCGTATGTTAAAATGTCAGACGTTACAGCATAAATAATCATGTTTGCAGTCTGGTTCATAAAATGCGTTTAGTCTCTATAGCTCATATCTTCATGACATCTGTTTTTCAGAATCAGTTAAAAATGTATTAGCCATATATGTATCTTATTATAATAGATAGGAGGGGGTTACAGGTTCTGCAAAGATGGCGACGTCCAGAGCCAACTCATCTCATCCAGAGAGATGTAGACAGGAAGGTTCCAAAAGACGGCACTTCCGCATTCGATCTTTGGAAGGAGGGGGACAACTTATCGCCCATGCAAGTCAATGAGGAGGTACACAGATTTCACCACAGTATTGCCCATTATTTCTCTCTAAACATGGTAATGGGTATTTTGAGAATATTACATGAAATCCCAAATACCTACGATCAATCTGAGGCCACAACGGTATATCTGCAGCAAACTGTTTTGGGGTAAATTGACTCAGGCCATGCATGGTAGATTCACCGCTCTACAAATGGAAACACATTGTGTAGCAAAGCGTATTGTGTAGCAAAGCGTATTGTGTAGCAAAGCGCAAAGCGTGTTGATGTGAGCGGTCATCGCCACTTTGTTTATGTTGCTTTTTACGTTATGTTATGTTATTAACTCGCACAATGATAAGCTAGTGAAATGCGAGGAGATATTCGGTGAATTTAAAAAAATTTGTATTATCTATAATAGCTTGCAATAGCTGACTACACCTTTAAGAGATCAGAAATGTTCCATTTTTGGATCTCTATCTTCCTATGATTATACAATCTTTGGCTCACAGTTATGGGTGACGTCACGGAGAGTTTTATCACATATACTGTCTGAGGGCTTTCAGTGGAACCCTTGTTTGTATATACCGGTACTGCTGTTCTCTTTAACAGAGTCACTTGAGGTTCAGTTCACACTACAGCAGCCAATGTCACCCACTGTCACACACATGCACACACACCACCAATCATTGTTTTGAAAAGTTTAATTTACATTTAGTGTGTGTGTGTGTTTGGTGCGGGTGGTTATAATAAACGTATTGGTAATATTTTGATGTCTCTCCATCCTCTCTCTCTCTCTCTATCATTCTTTCTTCTCTCTCTTTCCATCCCTCCCTCTCTCCCGCTCTTGCTGTCACACACGCACACACACACACACACACACACACACACACACATACACACACAGCTAGCCTTCTAGTCCCTGCCTCAGTGCGATCTTGTATCAAAGCAAACAAATGACATGCTGCCCCCCCCCCTCGTCTTTTTTGATGTGTGTGTGTGTGTGTGTAAAATGACACGGCGTATCTCTCCAGCTGACATTATCACTCGGCGACGCGGCTCACATCTTCCGGACGCAGTTCTCCTTTCCCACAGGACTCCCTACAGCAAGGGTCTTTGTCCGGGACAGCATCGTGCACGCACACACACACACACACGCACAGGCACACGCAGACACAGACACACACAGACGCACACGCACAGACACACACACACGCACACGCGCACACACGCAGACACACACACACACACACGCACAGGCACACGCAGACACAGACACACACAGACACACACACACACACACACACACGCACACGCGCACACACAGACACACACACACGCACACGCGCACACACAGACACACACACAGGCGCACAGACACACACACAGACACACGCACACGCACACGCGCACACACGCAGACACACACACACAGACACACGCACACACACACACATATGCATGGTGACTTTACCTTTGCATTGTCCTCTCGGTGGCTGGTTAAAGGAATAATTGAAGAGATGGATGTAGATAGACACGTGTGTGTGTGTGCGTGTGTGTGTGTGTGTGTGTGTGTACATGTGTGACTGCCACGTCTGTCATGACAGTGTTATCCAATGTAAAGGTGTTGGGCACACCAGGCCTCTTGTATCTAGCACAGGATGAAGGCCTGAGCTGTTGAAGGCCTGTTGCTACAGTAATGTCAGCTACAGTAATGTCAGTTACAGTAATGTCAGTTACAGTAAGATTGGTTACAGTAAGGTCAGTTACAGTAAGATTGGTTATAGTAAAGTCAGTTACAGTAAGATCAGTTACAGTAAGGTCAGTTATTACAGTAAGGTCATTTATAGCATGGTAAGTTACAAGCGAAATGTAAAAGGGGGAAAATATATTTTTTATCTGTTTAGCAATACAATATTACTTTTATTGCAAACAGTCAAGACCTGTTTGCCATAAATATATTATTGCATAATACTGTATGTGTTATATTGAAGGAATATTCACTTATTTGAGTTGAATTCCTCACCCTATTTTAAGTTTTAACAAATGTAGTGTTAAATGATTATAACAAGTTACATTACTGGGAGTTTTGCTTTTTTCTCAGTGTTCCAGCTCTGGATAAGATCATTCCTAAGCAAGGCAAATACTAATATTTTCATGAATTCATGATACAAAACGTCCTTATCAGAGAAGGAAAAATAAGGTTTGTAATCTAATTTTGTCTGATTTTAGGCTATCCCTAGGCACTTTGAGATTTGTGTGTATTGTAATGGCAAATCATGAAATCCTCTAGGTTATTACTTTTGTTATATTGTATATTTCAAAAGTCCACTTTTGTAAAAATGACAACTTTTGATGTTTTTCATTTGGTGCATTGCAATCTTTCATGATAGCACACATTTACGCTGAATAAAAAATGTTTTAGGCATATGTGTAAAACGTGTAAAAAATATGTGATGTGTGTTTACAGTAAGCACATATTGGAGAGAGAGAGAGTGTGTCTATTACATTTGTGTGTGTGTGCAAATGGGAGAGACAGTGATCGTTACTGTGTGTGTGTGCATGTGTGTGTGTGTGTGTGTGTGTGTGTGTGTGTGTGTGTGTGTGTGTGTGTGTGTGTGTGTGT
>JAODUE010000020.1:2975317-2978549 GCA_027564755.1 Amblyopsis hoosieri | reverse complement strand
TCTGTTTGTGTGTGTGTGTGTGTGTGTGTGTGTGTGTGTGTGTGTGTGTGTGTGTGTGTGTGTGTGTGTGTGTGTGTAGGCAACATGAACCCTGTGCTACCAGATCCATTCACAGGGCCGTTGGCTCGTAACTCACACCCAGTATGCAATCTGGCCCTGAGGGCTCGCGGTAAAAGAAGAGACGTCTGATCTTAGATTCACTCCCCGCTAGTGCACACACACGCACACAGTTATATATATATATACATATACACACACGCACGTGCGCGCACACAGACACGTGCACACTGCACGCACATGCACACACAGTGACATATACACACACACATGCACGCGTGCACACATAGAGGCAGACACAATGACTCATTATCTTCTGCGTGTGTCACCGCGGTTTTATGAACTTCCAAAGAGCTCTTATTCTGAGTTCTGAATAGGAGAATGCTCAGTGTACACCATGAACACAACCCCCCCCCCCCCTCCACCATTCCCTTCCATACCCACTTAATCACTCCTCACCCGCGCCCCCGCTGAGTCCTTTAAAGGCCTGGGAGTTTATCGGCCCTAATGTAGCTTGCTAGCGCACGCGTTCGCTCATCAGGGACGGCCCGCGCATGCTAGCTAGCGCGCCGTGCGCTCTCGCTCGCTATCTCCGCACCGCTCACTGTGTGCATAAACCCTTGCCACGCTATCTGCGCTGTTCAAGGAGCCCAGGGCCCCGCTAACGATGCTAATTAGCAAGCGAAGACAATGTGCGCTTCATCTCCCCCTCCCACCTGTCAGGAAAAAATAATATAAAATGCTTTTTTAGTTTTTAAGTTCTCCTCAACCACCACTCTCTCTCTCTCTCTCTCTCTCTCTCTCTCTCTCTCTCTCTCTCTCTCTCTCCCCCTCTCTTTTGCGTGAGTGAGTGAGCGTTTTATGTTTTGTTTGCCTTGCTTGCTACAAAACTCTGGGTATAAACTTCTGCTACACCTGTGCGTACATTTTTCTTCTTCCTGTGCTTTGCTGCTTTTGGTATGGGGAAAAAAAGTATGCATGCTGCGACATAACAAGCACAGCTCACTGGGAAAGGGCAAAACGAGAGACACCCCCGACCGTCTGTGGGTTTAAACGTCCTCCGTTCACTTTGTGTGTGGGTCTTTTTGAGGACCGGATTTCAAACAGGATGCAGAGGCAGCAGAGACATACATACAAACAAACAGGTGATGCTATAGTGTCACGGTTTGACCCCGACACTCCTCTGGTATACAACCAACCCCAAAGCCAACACCTGGGGGACATTCCTATGTTCTCCCTTACACACACACACGCACACATACATACACGAGTGAATGCACAGTATAGCCGTTCTGGTGCTAAACACAGCGGTGCATTTGTACTCCCCAAAGGTTGCATATTCACATTTGATCAATTCAGCCAACTGCCCACACACACTCACACAAGTGTTTGTTGAGTGCATGTGCGTGGGCTAATGCGTGCGCGCGCGTGCGTGTGTGTGTGTGTGTGTGTGTGCACGCACATGTTTGTAAGTGGTAGTTAGAATGTGACAGCCAATGCTGCTTTCTAAAATGGCTCTCGTATTGTGAAGGGCCTGGAGGGGTTTTGTGACGCTTGCTAACGAGACATTCATACTGATCTATTACAGAGTAACACATACACACACAAAGACACACACAGATACACACAGTAATATACCTATAAATTATATATTTACAGCAAGACTCAATAAGCATTGTAATTTAGTCATAATTAAATTTTGTGTGATTACACTGCCGCAGTTGTCCTCATTGTAAAATGTACTGCATGTGCTTGCTAACCTTATCTTCTCTGGTTTGAGAATACATATTTTGAACATGTATATGTTATTCACATTTATTTATTTATTTAGCACCTTATATTGCATGCCTATGTCCTGAAGTAGGCCAAACACATTTGACGTCCAGCTTACTTGATATGGGACGATATAAGATATTATTTTTTATCGTGATAAATATACTGATGATAATCATAACATTGTGAATGTCCATTATCGGGATAATCGTGAAAATCCTCACATGAGAATGAATATTTTCACAAGTGACTTTAAACAAAAATAATCACAAAAGAAATATACAGTATGTGTCAGTATGTGTCACACAACAAAAGTGATTCTAGTATTTTTTAGTGCCATTTAAGTTTAATAATAATATAAAATATAATCACGATAATATCATCTATCGCAATTATTTTGGCCACAATAATTGTGACATTAATTGTTCATATTGGGTCATGCCTACTTGACAGTATTTCATTGTCTGGTTCAGGGTTTATATAGCTTGTGTAGCTGTTTGTACTGGTCGGTTCTGTGTCTCAAAATCTTCTGTTAGGTTACAATATTCCCACTTGTGAAGTCGGAATGACGATCACATCATGTTAAAGTCCTTTGGAGCAAAATGTAATACAATTGAAATGTTCATTCTCCGTAATTTTGTTACGCATATTTTGGTATTTATGAGCCATTATTTTCCCATGTGTGTTTTAGATAGTGGCTGGTATCTGAAACAAAAAATATATAAATAAATAAAAAAAACAAGACTTAGTCTATGACAGACAAAGCTGCAACATATTCATTCATTCAAATGCTCCCCTACTCCTTTATACTAGATCTACACTGTAGGCTATGGTGCAATGTTATGGATCAAAATGACTTCCTTTTCTTTATTAAGGACAAATTTTATTTTATATACTTTAAAATCAGACATTCTCTAATCAAAACGTTTGGTTGTTGGTGTATGGTTACATTGTCTGAGATACTGTAGCCTAAATGTCTTTCACCAAAAAAAGAAACTGGGCAAATAACTGGGAACACAGTCCCCAGTTATTAAAGCAGAATTGACTTGTTTTTTTTTCTACTTTTTTTCTACTACTCTAAAGTCACGCATTGTTTTATATTCTTAAAGTAAACACATTCTGCAAACTGGAATATTTAAAACATAAGAGCTACAGTTGATTATATTGTTGAACAAAGGCCTTTCCATAGAAAACAAAGAGCATAAAGAAAATGACACAGATGAATACAGTCACCTTCAACATGATCATTGACAGACCAAATTCTGTCTTTCAATCAGAACCAATTTTCCCCCTGGTACAATGAGGCCATCTCATCTTTAAGGTTAAATGGTCTGCTCCTTTCATCACATGGTCAAGTGTTTAGAGTACAAACAATCACTGCCGCCTCACAGAAAACTCATAA
>JAODUE010000020.1:2945317-2970317 GCA_027564755.1 Amblyopsis hoosieri | reverse complement strand
TGGTGGGAGCCTTGTTTGTCTGTGTCTGCCTGTCTCTATAGACTGTGGTCACTGAGGCCGGACCTGAGGTGCGTTCAGAATTGGCAAACAGTGGCGAACGTTGGTGACGAACATGTTTACTTTGAACTTGAATTTTGAACGATTTGTGTAAACATTCCAAAAATATGACATTTAAACGGTCATCTTCGTCCAGCTTCAATGTGTGTTCGCCGAGAACTACCTCCTCAAACCGCTTGCTTTTGTTCGCAAACGTTCGCGGCGAATACAATGATAATGCAAAACTGTTACAAAACAGTCACAGTGCTCAGGTGCTGAGCAAGTGTGTACTCTCTATTGAGTGACTTGTTTTATCTTTACAATATTTAATAGGCCAGATTGTGTTGTCTGTTCGGTATGTGTGATCTGAGTTCCTGGACCAGCTGAATGAGGGAACACTTTGCGTTCCTCTCCTGGCAGTTGAAGGCCCCCCCCCCCCCCACACACACACACCTTCCAACCACACACACACACACACACACCCCTTTCCATAACATCTCACATGACCCAGAGTACCACCACCAGGGGCGTAAGGCCCAGGGAAAAGAAGGGGTGTATTGGTGGGTGGGTGGAGGGGAGGGGTGAACTGTGAGTGAGAGAGAATCTCCCCTGTGGCGCTTGAGTCCGCTGTGCAGACCAGACGCTTTTCAAAATATTCTGTCTATATTTGTGTAGGGCTTTTGGTTTTCTTCCATTGTTATTGTTTTTATTTTATAATTTTATTATGGTTTGGTCAACTTTGTATAAGAATATGTATTGAAATGTGGTACGTACTGTAGTGCACGATAGTGCACGATATTAGCTGTAATCACTTCTTACTGAAAAGCCAACAATACCTTTGTGTGGTACATACAGTACGTTTGTGAGCTATGAAGCCATTCTTTGAAAGGGAGTCAGAAAGAAAGGTTAAAAATGTGTGAAATCCATTGATATAAAGCTTATTTTTTCATAGAAATAAATGTCTCTTCTATTTAATGTTGACTGAGATAATATTGAAAGAGCGTACGGCATATGTCCATTCATAAAAGCCTTTTCACTTTTCAGAATCTGGTGAGTAGGTGTGACCTTCTTGGAAATGTGTGGCCGTAACTCTACTTCTGAGTTGTTTTTTCTATTTGGCTTTTGAGTTTAACTGTTGACTCATCATAAGAGAATTTGAGATTAAAGTATGCAGTTGAAATGTAATTATACATTTCCATTACATTTGTACTTTACTGCTTAACTTAGGAAGCATTTGTTTATTATTTGAGAAATGTTTTAAAATGTATTTTGTAAAAGATTTGTTTTATATTAAACAATATTATTTTGTTTTAACATGGTGTCATGGCCTGATATCGGAGCACAAATGGGTTTTTGTCCGGCGGTGTTTTTATTTCTAGGACGGGCTAAAAAGAATGTGTTTTTCGACATGATTAATGACGTACGACAGACAGGTCCCCTAGGTGAGCACCTGAGAGGGTCTTTAGCGTGAGCACGGTTACTGCTAGGGTGACACGCACACAGAGGAAAGCCATGGTGATGACAAGAGCACCAGCGTACATTTCCCGTATTTTCAAATGTCACTTCTGTGCTGTGAGAAGACCTACCACAGACGAGAGAGAGAGGGAGAGAGAGAGAGAGAGAGAGAGAGAGAGAGAGAGAGAGAGAGCGAGAGAGAGAGAGAGAGAGAAGCCTTTCTTCAGCCATGCGGTTATATTTCCCTGGAGCGTAGGCCGCCCTTACAACTCTGTTAACTGCTCTCTTGCAGATTTTAGCCTGCTTCGGCCCAGATCTGTTCGGAAATAAATCAGGATGGAATGGGGAGGTAAGGCGAGGCCAAAATGTGTCTCCCCGAGCCCCTTCGGTATAATTCCTTTCCCTGGCCACATGGAGAAAGACACACATTAGAAGGACTAGATCTCGCCGATCCCCCCCACCCTTTAACTTAGCTCATCGCACCGTCCCGCCGATGACTCAAACCAAGCCACCCCGAGACCCCCGAGACCGCCCCTGAGACCCCCGAGTCCGCCCCGACACCGGCCCACTGACCTCTTCCTTTTTAGACTTTCAGTTCCTCTTCTGTTCAGCCCCTCTAACGCCCCGTATACTGTGAATGTGTGTGTGTGTGCGCGCGTGTGCCTCTCCGGTGATTCCCCTAATCCCACAGCTCGTCCCGTTTCAGCACATTTCCAAACATCACCTCGCGAAGCCCATTCCCGAATAAAAGACAACATGGAAAGAAAAACAGGACAGCAGCAGAGAAAGGAGGAAATGTTATTTAAAAGGTACCAGACCGCAGCATTTTCCACTGATATTATACTCCCCTGCCCAGTCCCAAATATAAACAGGCCACGGGCCAAGAATGTAAAAATAAAACACATAGTCTCAACATCTGGAGCATGGCGAACAAAAACCCCATTTAATGTACCCTGAATACTGCACTCTACCACTGCACCTCTGGCTGGTCTCAGTCACACACACACACACATATTGTATTGTAAGCAGATCTATGTATGAATGCAAATACATGTGTGTGTATTTGAGCGTGACGTGTGTGCGTGCCTGTGAAAGTGTTTCTCTGTGTGTGTGTGTGTGTGCGTGCGTGTGTGTGTGTGTGTGAGTATGGTGTGTGAGAGAGAGAGCCAAACCGAACGTGGCTCGGCTTACAGTCCAGTTTCCTCTCATGACAAAACAGCCTCTTCCATCATTACTGCTCTGATTGTTTACAGCACCAACACACGCCTGAAAGCCTGTGGTGTCTGGAGGAGAAACAGAGAGAGAGAGAGAGAGAGAGAGAGAGAGAGAGAGAGAGAGAGAGAGAGAGGGGTGGGGGGGCAGAGAGGGTTAGAGAGAGAATAGACAGAGAGAGAGAGAGGAGGGGAGAGGGAGAGAGAAATAGAGAGAGTGAATAAACGGAGATAGAGAGAGAGAGATAGAGAGGGAGAGAGAGTGACAGTTCATGAAAGGAAAGAATGATGACAAAGTGCCAAAATGAGACAAGAGTGTGTTGTAATGTAATGTGTATTTGTCAATATTTAAGTGTGTGTGTGTGTGTGTGTGTGTGTGTGTGTGTGTGTGTGTGTGTGTGTGTGTGTGTGTGTGCGCATGTGTTGTTTGCGTGTTGTGTGCGTGTGTTTGAGTGTGTGTGTGTGTGTGTCTCTGAGTGTTTGTGTGTTATTGAGAGTGTGCACGTTGTGTGCGGGTGTATGAGTGTGTGAATGTTTGAGTGAGTGTGTGTGTGTGTGCCGCCCCACAAAAAAAAATTACCTCCCCTGGCAGCTGCTGTGGGGGCTGAAGGGCACGCTAAGAGCCGTCTAAGTTGTGGGTTTGATTCCCTCCCAGGTTCAGGTGGAAGATGCCAGGCACAGCAAACCACGGCCCTACCTCTCTTCCAAGGCCACAGAGCACGCTCACAAAGATGCCTTGCACGCATTAGCGAGCGTATGTGTGTGTGTGTGCGCGCACCGCACGTGTGTGCGCACGCACACGTCTGTGCACGTGTGTGAGTATGTGTTTATAGAGCAATACACTGTAAAATGAAAAAAATAAAAACGATTTGCTGTTTAACTGTCTATACCGTTTGTCATTGGTCTTCAACAGGAGGTCCGGGACCCCTAGGGGGTCCTCAGAGGTACTGCATGCGGTCCTCCATAGTATTTGAGCTTAAACTAGCCCAAACGAGCTCAAACAAAAAATATATACATTAACATTACAACCTATGCTATAAACATATAAATATATAAATTATTTGTATGGCTTAGTTACTGGCCTTTTATACATGGCACTATACTGTAGGTTGCCCTACAAATTATTGTTGGCCCGGCAACTATATTCATCATAGTCATAATCATATTTAATCATATAGAATCATATATAATCATATCAATCAATCAATCAATCAATCAATCAATCGTATTTCTATCACCCAAGGGGTCCTTGGGCCAAAAAAAAAAATCTGTTAAAGACCTCTGCCTTATGTATGTGGGTACTGTATATACAATCACCGTAAGCAGAGTCACTGCATGTCGCATACAAATATTTATCTAACGGCATATCTGACTGTATGTTAAACATATTCTAGTCTACATGATTGTGCAAATACTGCATTTTCTAAATGTGTTTTATTCCAGCATGAAAGGGAAATGAAGACCTTTTTAAGATTTGCTTCTTTTTTCTTATTTTAACTTTTATTTATATTTTTAACCATTTCATAATGCCTATGCATTTTATTTCTGTATGTTATTGTGGGAAGCATGATTATTCATATAGTCCCACTCTGTAAAGCCTTCTGAGCTGCAATTCTTGTGTAAAAATTGCAGTACAAATAAAGTTTGTTATTAATATTATTATTATTATTTGTATTATTATTATTATTATTATTATTATTTGTATTATTTGTATTATTTGTATTAATGGTACAATAACATGAATGTCACTGAAATACTGTACATGGCTGTAGCATATAATATATATCTTTATTTTAGAGCACAAATTATATAAAACAATAAATACTTATAATGATATAATAATCAATACACTGCATTATCAGATTTTATGGTCATAATCACATAGTGTACACACACGTGTATAAATAAATCACATTTAACCTTACCTCCTGTACTGTATAACGTTTCTTATTTACGCAAATCGTTCCTTGGCCATGGGTAGGAGCAGGTTAAGGGGATGTCGTTTGTTACCGTGTTAAATTTGGGCTTCCAAAGCCCATTGAGACTGTAATGTCATTAAGGGCTTTATAAATAACATTTACTTGACTTGATTTGACTTTATAGATCTCATCAGAATGTTTGATGCCAAGCAGACGCTTATAAAAAGACAAAACATTTGACCTTTACAGTAATATAACATTTTATTTTTAGTAAATCCTAACTGCTTGTGTTATGTTTTTTCTGCTAAGATGTACTGGGCCTACATCCACCAACATGACACAGATCCATTGCATGTATCAGAACGCACAAACACAGATATACATTACAGAGCGAGGGAGAGAGATGGAGAGAGGGGGAGAGAGGGGGAGAGAGGGAGACAGGAGAGTTTTGACAGTCTGGTCCTGTTGTCTCTATTATTGTACCCACATAGATAGAGCTGTCAAGCTTGGCCAGGTTTACAAGCACAAAGGGGTACGCATGCACGTATGTGTGTGTGTGTGTGCGTGCATGTGCTTGTGTGTGTGTGTGTGTGCATCTGATAACATGTGAGACTGTATGTGTGCGTGCGCGTGCACGCGTGTGTGCTTGTGTGTGTGTGTGTGTGTGTGTGTGTGTGTGTGTGTGTGTGTGTGTGTGCATCTGATAACCTATAACCTGTTAACTCAGTCCAGCTCGTTGGTGACAGCAGAACATATGCAACACACATCAAACCAAACCCCACTGACAGCCGTTTACACGCAGGCCGCACACACACACACACACACACACACACACACACACACGCCTGTGCTCTGTTTATGGATGTTAGCAGAGGGCCGTGCTTCATCACAGAGAATGTGATGTGACATCTCAATTGTTTGTCTGAACACAAAAGTGTTGCTTATCGACAATCTCAGATAGCATGTTGCTCCTCTAGGTAAACTTAAACCATCATTCTAACATACATACAGTATAAATATATAGATATATACAGTATATACAGTATAAATTATATACAAATATATACACTGTACACTGTACAGTATGTATACAGGATATAGACATGGGATATTACTCAGTAGGCGACAAATAGGCGTCAAATTATGGAATAAATAGCTGCGAAACGAACTAAAAGTTTTGAGAATGTTAAAAGAAAAATGTAAGTATCTCCATCATTCAGTTCCATCCTTTTTCCCTCGCCTGTTTCATCTTTCTCCTCCCCCCCCTCCTCCCTTCCCCCTCCCCATCACCCCTTCCCCCTCCCCGTCACCGATTCCCCTTCTGCGACGTGTGGCAAAACTGGCTGCCTGTAGTTCATTCATCAGCGGCATCATGATTGAATATAAATAATTCACATCAGCTCTCCCTGATGACTCATTACAACGCTTCGGGAAAAAGACAGGGCGGAGAGACATAAAGACAGATGAATGGTTAGGAATGTGAGAGTGCATGTGTACACAAGCATTCAAGCAGGCACTCGCACGCACACACACACACACACACACACACAGAGAAAGGTTGATATCTAAAGACAAACATTCAGGGTAGAACGTTTTTTTTTCCCGTCAGAGCCCGTTTCACCGTTTCATTTATTACTAATTCTAACTCATTACTTATTCTCAGCTCTTACAGTGAGGCGTGGACCAGCTATCCTGCGCATGCATCGACACTCACAGTGTCGTGTTGAGCGGTGTCAAAGGTCAGGGTGAGTGCGTCAAATGGCGACGGGGAACAAAAAAAAATGTGCTAAAGGAAAATTATTAAAGGGAAACATCTTTAGAGAAGCTAGGGAAATGTTTCAATGTATAGGTGAGTTTAATGCTGTGAGCATGTGTCTGCGTGTGTGTGTGTGTGTGTGTGTGTGTGTGTACGATACATGGGTCTGAAGGTAACAGCCTACGCATTGTGTGGTTTTTCAGGAGAATCAGGCACAAAATAAAAGCGCATGTTTTTTAGGTCAGTTGCAAAATTTGTTGGAGGAATATTTGAAATAAATCAAGGAACTACGAGAGAATCTCCCGAGTCGGCAGACGAGGCCAAAGCAAAAAATATATATTTAATGGGACCAAAAAAAAACCTCTGCGTTTGTGTTTTTTACACACACACACACACACACACACACACACACACACACCCAACAGACACACACACACACACGCACACACACCAAGAAGCAGACACACACACACACACACACACAACAGACACACAAATGAGCACACACACCTCCAGCCATTTAACCCCATTAGCGTGAAGCCTTGCGGACGGTGAGGTGTGTGTCGATCGATGCGGGTTAAACCGGCAGTTCAAATATAAACAGCTGGATAAGTCACAATCAATACAGCCTACCCTCCTCGTAGCTGGTCAATATGTCACCCTCGCCCAGGCAGGGCAAGGAGACAGACAGACAGAGGGACAGACAGAGAGAGAGAGAGAGAGACAGACAGACAGACAGACAGAAAGAGAGAGAGAAGCAGACAGACACACAGACAGAGAGAGATTGTTATGGGGTCTGTCTTGTGATAAGGATATTAATGAATACACACTCACACACACGTGCACACGCACACACACTCACACACACGCACACACACCGTGGCCTAGCTTGATAACCTGATAGCAAGCGGTGGTAATCCAATAGCCAGGCGCTGGGATGAAAACACACAACTGAGATCCTATTGATTTTCCCGCCAGGTAAAGATTCTTCCACAGCTAATTCACTTTAATACGTGTACGCACTCACCTCCACTACAATCACACAAGCAGGTACACACACACACACACACACACACACAGCTAATACTGTAAAGAAAGCGACAAATAAACAAAAAAAAAAATCATGTTATAGGAAGGTATTGCTTTGCAGTGAATTTAGACGAGTAACGTGTGTGTGCATGCGTGTGTGTGTGTGTGTGTGTGTGTGAGTGTGTGCAGCTATGGTAGGTGTCTGTGTGTGTGTGTGTGTGTGCAGGTACAGTAGGTGTCTATGTGTGTGTGTGCGTGCATGCGTGTGTGTGTGCTCGTGCCCGGCCATAGCCTGTGTGTGCATGTCTGTGTGGGAGTTGCCTGTCTGACATCAATCAACACAAGGGTTCTCCACCTCAGCAACAAGCCATTATCTTGCTAAGGATGCCAATGCAGACAAACACCAACCCACTGACACATAAACAGCCATTAATATGAAAACAATTATTAATATGCTCTCATTCAGTGGTATAGCTAATTTCATTATTGAGGATGCTGTGCTGTGTTATTCTGCCTGAGCATGAATTGACATTTCAATAATGAGGCTCTGCTGCAACAGACAGACAGACAGACAGATTAGGAGAGGAAGAAGTTGTAGTTATGGATACGCAGAGCTATTATACAACACAATTGAAAAATGCAGAGACGCATAACTGACTGAAATTAAACTTTGCATATGCGTCTTTATGTGTCTGCATTTTCCAATAAGGTGAAGATTATAGCTGGGAAGTTTCGGTAAATGATTGCTCACTCTGACCTTCAAATACAAATACTATATTGCTTATTATTTAATACTATATTGTATTTCACATTTCCTACAGTACCACTGTATGTGGTCCACTCATACCAGAGAACCCAATGGGATCTGATGTTATGCTGTTTCACTGAGGCTTCAGAAGACTAGTTTGTACATCAACAAGCAAAAGTGAATGTATTATCATAAAAAGGTTCTCCACAGCCCTAAATCATTATCAGTGAGTTGTCTTTCTGACAATGTTCCCCTTTTGATGCAGAAGGTCCTCTGGCCTTTCCAAAACAGACATACATCTCTCTTTCCTGTTTCAGACACATCAAGCCATTGTTAGCGGCTTGATGTGTTAGCTTGATGTGTTAGAGTGTTAGCTTGGTTCTCAGTCTCCTCCCTGCTCAGCAGAGCTAATCTGCCGCTCTGCCAACCTTGAGATGGAGCCGGACGGAGACGCCTGATTGCTTCTTGTGGACTCTTCTAGCTGGGGTTCATCAGCGCGATAGAGGTGGGAGCTCTCAGCCATGGCAGGGTAATGCAGCTCAGCCTGATGCCAGGCTCAACATTTACAGCAGCAGTTGAACTACAGTAGGGAAACCAGAGCAGCTTTCATACCCTTTTGGGTGAAAACAGCCTTAGAAATTGAATGCCAACATATTGAGTTCTCTTGTGGTTTGTAAAGGAAATCCAAGCACATTCAAATGAACAAACCGGTATAAAGTTGAAATGACATCTCAGGAGTTATATGTGTACTTTGGTGGCTGATTGTATATATATAAAATGCGGGTGATGCCACTCAATCCTGATCCATTTACAATTACCTCATCCAGGCTCGAGGGGTTCTGTGGGTGCGTTTTACTGTTTATGGTGCAAGACACAACGCAGCAATTTATTGGAATGGTGCCTCCTGTAATTCCTACAAGCAAGCCAGTCAAGTATAGGGGTGTGTCAAAACAACACCATAAGTCTACACCTCAGTTTGTCATTATGTCTCAGACTTGTAATCACTTCAGAAAATACACTTTTATTTAGAAATAAACTTATTGAATAAAACTAATTGGTTTGATTTTTGGTTTTATATATTTGTTTCATGTTTAGTCCTGTTTAAAGTTACCTTTTCTTAACTGCTTCAGTGTATTGATACAAACCAAGTTACTATATTATGATGTAAATGGATGAAAGGTAAGACATTTGCTATGTGGATGAATGCAGGTGTGAGGTATGAACTTGTGTCAGGAAGTTTAAAGCAGCGCTTGGCGATTAGCTAAAGGGAAACAGACTCCGGAGACAGCCAGCGTCTTTATGATGGAATCAATAACCATTCATGGCCGGCCGCCCTAGAAACACAGCTTGTCTCCTCCAACACGCACAGATCGATACAGGTGATTACCGGTGTTAACTCTTGGCTCCAAGGCTGTGGTCTCTATCTACAAGCAGGCAGCAAGCCATTTAGGTCCTCTAAATATGAGTCAGTTATGCTCTCCGTAAGGCTCCGACGAGATCCTAACGACTGAAAAAGCGATATAGTGCATGCACATTGTACAACTACAGTACAGTGTGGTGAGCTCAGGAATCACTCAATACGATAGAAAGATAGAAAAGACTTCACACACCCCAAATCCCACAATTACCCACACTGGAATTGATTGTTATAGTCAAAGAAACCAAGACGACGTTAGTGGATCCTTGTTATTGTGTGTTCTGTGTTCTTTCCCTTCATGTCCCGGGCCGACCGGGTATCTATGGCTGAGTCCAGTCTTCATGCTCTCATTAACTCTGACCTCTGACCTCTTGGTGACCCCCTACTCTCATGTCAGATGACCCCCGGGTCAGAACAGACACATAATTTACACACACACACACACACACACACACACACACACACACACACACACACACACACAGCACCAGTGGGAAGACTCAGTGTTCACACTGAGAGGGATGGATGACTTTTCCCACCAAAACTGATGTTGTTGCAGTGGCAGTGAAGATTTGTTAAATACAGTATGGATGTTTCAGTGTGATAGGGTCACAACCACAAAGCAGAACTGGCTCCGCAACGAGGCCCACGACATACAGTATGCTGTAAAGGACAGAAGAGACAAATTGACAAATAAAACAATGGAAACAACAAGAAAGGCAAAACAGTATGAAATAAGTGAGCAAAAGGGCCGACGAACTAAACAAGTTCTTATAAACGACCAAAACCGGAAAAGAGAAACTAAACTGGGAAGTTAAACCATGACAACTGAACTCAAAACAAAAAGGCAAACAAGTCAGGCGCTAACCCAAACCAAGAAGCAATAAACCAAAGGTCTGCATCTTATTCAACATATGGATATATGCATGTTGTGCTTCACTGTACAGTATGATCTATTGTTGGGTTTGTTCAAGTCCAAGAAAAGACAGGATTTTATGTAGTGTTATTGGTCATAATCAAATTGGTACCTGATGGTTTATGGGCAGTTCTAGCTCTCCACACAGACACACAGATTGTTTACCCTGTGTCTGACTGTAGAGACATGAATGTGTCTTATGGCTAGACCAGAGGTCTTCAACAGGGTGTCCGGGACCCCTAGGGGGTCCTCAGAAGTACTGCAGGGGGTTCTCCCAAATCCTTTGATCCCAAACTTATTTTCTTCCAACAATTAAAATCCATACATCTGACACACAGATCTCAACTCGGATCTCTGAATGTCTGGCTGACATAAGTGCCTTGATGCCTACACATCAGCTCAAACTCAACCTCGACTAAACCGAGCTACTACTCCACCTCCCGTCAAAAGACTGAAGAAGAAGTCCTCAAGTGGACCTGTCTATCACCCTTGAGAACACCACAGTGTCCTCCTCTTCTCCTGTAAATAGTCTTGGAATCATCCTGGACAACCATCAGGCACAGAAACCATTGCTGAAACAGCTCGTGCCAATATCAGATATATATCAGATACAATATCAGAATAATAAGGTTGTTCCTTACAGGATCACTTCGTACCACCACCTCGGCTGGCCGGCTTGCACTGCCATCACTACGGGGTCTCAAGACTCGCTCATCGAAGTCTCGAATGTTCTCGTTCCTGGCAACACAATGGTGGAACGAGCTTCAAGCAACAGTCAGGACAGATGAAACATTACCCATCTTCCGCAAGAGACTCAAGACACACCTCTTCAGGATCCACCTCAACACCTCGACTAGTGATCTTTCCACCTCCTTGCACTCAATGCTAGCTCAAGTGTCTTTCTCTAATGTTTGTTTCTCTCTCTACGCTAAACGTATATTTTTATTTTGCTTTTATGTACTTATTTATTTATTTATTTATTTATTTATTGCCTTATGTAATATTTAGTATTACGCACTTTATTATTCAGGCCACTAGGAACTTTGTTGGAGGATTTACTTTATATTGATGTGGTAGGAGACATGATGACAAAATGCGATAACTACAGTATTCTGATATAATATTGGTTGCTTACAATTGCTTGTGTTTGACCTGGCCAACTAATGACAAATGTACTACATGTAAGTCGCTTTGGATAAAAGTGTCTGCCAAATGATCTAAATGTAAATGTAAAATGTCAGAATTAAATACATTAACATAAATACAACCTGTGCTATAAGTGTATAAATATGTCACTAAGTATTTTAATGGATTAATGAGTGGCCTGCTTTTTTACATGGCACTATAGGCCCTCCTATACATTATTGTTGGCCCAGCTATTTAATACCATATGTGATAGGGGGCCCTGTACCGGGTTTCTATCAGCCAAGGGATCCTTGGCCCGAAAAAAAGTCCTCTGGGCTAGACAGCTAGTTCACACACGCACACATGCGTACGCGTACGCGTACGCGCACACGCGCACACACCGACGCTAGTGCACGTCTTAAACATCTGATTCTCTTTATCGCCACCACCTCTCTGTTTCACAGTCAAAATAGACACACTTGCAGGAACACACAGCCACACACACACACACACACACACACGCACACACACACACACAGATACACACATGCACGCACATACATACCTCGGATCAAAATAACCCTCCAGAACAAATAGAAAACAATTCCAGGCATTTCTCTTGCTTTAGAAGAGAGAGTCACTGGGTGGGTTACTGGGTAGACTGGACTAATAAGAAAAGCAGACAGCACACACTGGTAAAACTGACACACGCACATATACTGTACACACACACGCACACGCACACGCACACACACACACACACAAGCACGCACACACACACGCGGGATAGACACACGCTGTTAGCTTCCAATAGCCCCGGTGGCTTAGCATTGAGAGCAATACAGATTGACACGCAGCGCGGGAGCATTGTGGGGGAGAATTAATCAAGAGTGACAGAAGTCTTTTTCCAATTCAAAGAACACTGAGAAAGTGGAGGGGGGGGGGAGAGGGGGAATCAATGTATATTTTCTAACAGTATGGCGCCACTAAACAAAGAAGCGCTGTCAGGAAAAGAGGAGAATATGAGAGAGAGAGAGAGAGAGAGAGAGAGAGAGAGGTACAGAGAGAGAGAGGGAGAGAGAGGGAGATAGAGAGAGAGAGAGAGGTACAGAGAGAGAGAGGGAGAGAGACATAGAGAGGGAGAGAGAGGGAGATAGAGAGAGAGAGAGAGGTAGAAAGAGAGAGAGAGAGATAGGGAGAGAGAGAGAGAGAGGCACTAAGATACATACATATTAAACCTAGCACTGCTGTCCACAATCCTGAGGAGAGGGAGAGAGACAGAGAGAGGGAGAGAGAGGGAGATAGAGCGAGAGAGCGATAGGGAGAGAGAGAGAGAGAGAGAGAGAGAGAGAGAGAGACAGAGAGAGAGAGAGAGAGATAGGGAGAGAGAGAGAGGGGGGGGGTCTTTAAACACTGTCATTTGACTTTGAACAAAGTGACTTTTGAAGTGAAAGAAACCGTTTCCTCCCAGTTTTTTTTATTTCTCCCTTATTCTCCCCTCTTCCCCTCCAACATTTTAATGCTCCCTGCTCGATCATGTAAATCCCCATTCAAATTAGTTGGGCATTAGAACCCCTCAGCAGTAATGTCAGAGAGACTGAATGAGATGGGGGACTTAAGCACCTAACGAACAATGAAATTCCCAAGCCTTGGGACAGGACAATTAAGAAGCAGGCTTAGCCAATGATGAAAATGTATTGCTATCTAATACATATTTCTATTTTCTGAACACTAACCAATTTGAATGTGATTAAGGGGGGTGTGGGGTGCTTCATTAATGCACCCCACGGAGGTCGGCGGGGAGCAGAGCCTTTTGATGTTAAATTACAAATGCGCTGGAGAAAGGCGGCGCCATTGTCTTTTTCCGGGGTCCGCGTTTTTGTTTTGCCGCCGTTCCCCCTTTAAACGGGTTAGTTAACCCCTCGCTGGCCATGCGAGACACTAATACACGGACGGACGGGACGGGGGGGGGTTGTGTGGTTGTGTGTGTATGTCTGTGTGTGTGTGTGTGTGTGGGGGGGGAGGTATGGGTGAGTTCAGCGGGATAATAGACCGAGTAAAGGCCTCAGCATTTATTGCTTTCATCACAATGAAAGCGTCCAATCCGCCCATTGTTTCCTTTTCCTTGTACTGTACGTTTGTCTGTCTGTCTGTCTGTCTGTCTGTCTGTCCTTCCGTGTGTGTGTGTGTGTGTGTGTGTGTGTGTGTGTGTGTGTGTGTGTGTGTGTGTGTGTGTGGGTGAAACACTGGAGGATGTACTGTACATCCTGCATGCGCTGTTAATCAGACGCAACATTTTAAAACGTCCTTGTTGTGTTCTCATACTGTAGTGTTCATATTGTGTTTGTTACACTATTGTCACACAGTAGATTTAGTGCATCAATGTGACTACAGTATGTACAACTGTACAGTGCATTATGCACGGCTGCTTGAGAGAGGGGAGGATTTTGAAGCTATGAATCACCTATGTGTTTTTATCTCAACCTCAAGATGACCACCCCTTGTTTTCAGACAGATACTGGCATGCTGGCATTCTGGGAAGTGTGATCAAGGTTTCCTTTGATATTTAACTGTCCGCCTCGGAGAATGGGACCATAATTCCGGGTCAGGAGAGAGCAGAGTGATGTGAATGTGCCCCACTACCCCCACAACCAGTGCAATACGCACTAGGCCAGATTAATTTGCGTTAATAGATGCGTTCTCAGGCCCAGTTTGGAGGGGATAAAGGACATTTTCATTAACTTTCTTTATATTTAATGTTCAATTAGTCTCGGATATAACCGGACCATAATCAGATGGAAATATGGGCAGGAATTAATGCCCTGACAGGAATGAAGAAAGACCCAGGGATTGGTATGCACCAAATACAGGTGTGTGTGTGCGTGGGTGCGTGTGTGTGTGTGTGTGCGTGCGCGTGCGCATCTGTGTTTGCCTGCGTGCGCTTGTCTTAGCGAGAGTGCAAAGCAACAAAGCTCGGCATGCATCGAATTACAGTACGAGGCATCAAATCTCATAAACATGTTTATAGAGATTAGTCGAGATATTTACATGAACACACATATGTGCACAGTGTTTAGTGAGACAGGATGCAGCGGCGGGATTGGTTAAGAGCGCACGAAGAGGCTTTACAGTGACATGAAGGGAGCGTGAATGACACGGAAAATAGACAAATCAAACGCTCCATTGTGTGGGTGAGGCATGCTGTTATCATCCTGATAGGCAATATTGGGCGTTGTGTTTGACTGCGTGTGCATGCGTGTGTGCGTGTGTGCGTGTGTGTGTGTGTGTGTGTGTGTGTGTGTGTGTGTGTGTGTGTGTGTGTGTGTGTGTGTGTGTGTGTGTGTGTTTTGTTGCATGTCATGCTGGATGATAGGATTACTCATTTCCCCCTCAGCAGAACACAAATCACTCTTTTATTCATCATCATTGAATCTTTCCAGGGTTAAGTGTTTATGTTCTGTGTGGGTGTCAGTGTGTGTGTGTGTGTGTGTCAGTGTGGGTGTTTGCGTAATGGGGATTTCTAGAGAACAGTATAGGTCTGAATGCAGGTTTTATATTATTATTAAAAGACAAAAAGCACATATTTTTAGATACAACTATACAGTAGAAGTATGTAGATGTTTGAGGCGTCTGTCATTGGTTTCTGATGAGAGGTTTAGTAATGTTTCACAGTACTGTACATATAAAAACATTCATTAGTCGATGAGGATGACTCTCGCTCTCTTTCTGCTCCATCGCATTCCACTCTCGAACACTCACCCACCCACGCACACAGGCGCACACACACACACACACGCGTGCGCACGTACACACACACACACACGCACACACACGCAAACGTGATCTAAGTAGTTAAGGGATGCAGAAGTGGTCCCTGGTTGCTGTTAGAAACCAAACACAGAGGAAGAAATGAGACATTCACTGATGGAAAAGAACTAAAAGGAAGCATTGCATGCGCGTGTGTGTGTGTGTGTGTGTGTGTGTGTGTGTGTTTGTGCGCGTCTGTGTGCGTGTGTGTGTGTGTGTGTGTGTGTGTGTGTGTGTGTGTGTGTGAGAGATGAAGTCACTGTCTGAGGATGCATGGCCTTGAGTACTTCTCAGAACGGGACGGTCCACTGACAGTACTGACGCCATAGCAACCGCTTCACATGTGAGAATCATGGGAAGGACATTGCTGACATGTTGCTATTAATAAAGCAGCACTGTAGTCTCGCAGAGCCAGCCTTTACTTAAAGCGTAAAGCGCTGGCTAGCTGTGTCAATACCTACGCCTACTTGACATGCACGACGACCACCTATGTAACTCAATCAGTGTGTTTACATGGACTTGAGTATCCCGGTTATTATCGAGTTTTTAAGTATCCCGTTTTTGTATTTCGCACGTAAACACCATATCCCAATTTCAGAAACAGGGATAAGGCCGTATTTGTATATCACGGTTTTGAGAAACCCGGTTTAACTAGTTGGAGTACCCTGAAAGAAACCGGGATACTGTTCCATACATACACCGTATCCCGGTTTCTGGGGACTGCTAACTACCTGCAAGTTACCATAGGGACGGCCCTGCCTTGTTTTAGCAGGCCTGTGGTCCTTATTGGCTGGATGGGTTCTAATTAGGCTAATTAAGTGCACCTGGGCATGTCACTGATATAGGTGTGTTGCAGCACACTGTCCCTGTGACCCTGTGTATTTTAATAGCCTAAATGCTGCGTTGCTGTGCTATAATGTAATCTAAAATAATAAATTTGCAGTATAGGCCTAATCTTTAGCAGCGCACAATGAGAGAACACCAGGCCTTTACTTGTGAGCGGAGGTGCAGTGCTTATAGGGTAGCATCGAGTTAACCACGAAGATAAACTACTCAGAGCAGTTTAGAGATGCAGCGTTAATTGCCATGACATACCTCGTGCAAAACCTCTCCACCTTTCGTATTATGGGTTACTCGGCAAGTTACACCCGACACCCGAGTTACTACAGAAGTTACATGGATTTTAAGAGACTCCGGGCAGTCGGCAACGATAATATTCGGCCTGTAAACACCTCACAGTACAGAATAATTTGGGCAAATGATTTGTTCTGACCAGCCTCGCCTCCGCGATTTTCGGGAGGGGCAAATCGGACCCACAATTGGACCAAAGATCCTGTAATGTGGGGCCACCATTACACGTCATTGAACAGAACTCGCCACCTCCATTAAACGCAGCAAATGTATAAAGTCCACTGAACTATGTGTCCCAGACCTTAAGCAACTATGCTGTCTGTGAGACTGCTGCCACTCAACAGCAGTCTGCTTAGGAAGAGTATTCTTTCATTTTGTTGTTGTGTAATAAATGAAATTATAAAAAAAAAAAAAGTTTAAAGGTGTAGGAGAACACCGAGTGGACAAGAAAGGTACAATTAAATATGTATAAAAAACATTATCACAGTTAGGCTGTGTTTATACTATAGGTGCTTGATACTACTGTAGGTATACTATAAAAACAGTGTTGTCAAACAAGAGTTGCATTCCCTGCTCTGGCCTGCTAAAACCTCTCATAACCAGTCCTCATATTCTGTCAATGAAGGCATTTGTTTTGCAAGCCATTTTATAAATCCCTGATTAGTGAAGATGATGCATCCTTCTTTCCTTCCTTCCTTCCTTCCTTCCTTCCTCCTATCCTCTGTCTGATAAATAGCACATATACTGTAGAAATATGTCAAACTAAGTACAAGACAAACCTACAACTGATAAAAAAAGGGAAAAAAAGGAACTAGATTATAGTAGCCGTGGTCTTGTGTGTGACCAGGGATCAACTGCCAAGGTTGCGCTGGAACGTTCTTTTCTCCTAGATCAGAGGGGTGTTAATGTTCATTTCTAATGAATAATAACCAGACCGAGAATTACTGGGATCTTTGTCTGTGACGCTCTCCAACCGCTCAAAGACATCAACCACATTCTGTTAATTTATTTTCTAAAAGAAAATAATTGTAAAAAAGCCATTCAGTGAGGCAAGGACAGCTAAGGAATGATTTATCAGACAACAAGATGGTGTGAAGAAGGGCAACAGAGAACGCATGAGAAACAGAAAAAGACCACATTCACCCACCCAGAGAACATCGTGCTCTAGTTTGGGCTTAATTTAATCATCACGGAGCAATAACAGATTCGGCAGCATCACTGTATGCACGATGAAATGACTCTTAGCTCTCGTACTCATTAGCACATCTCAACAAAGTGGTTACAGTTTTAAAGAATTTGGCCATGCTCAATGAAGTTTTCAATCATAGTCAAATGAACGGGCAGATTTTCAAACCCAAAGCCCCCCTCTCCGCTTGTGTTGGCTGCCGTCTTTGTACACTCCATCCAAAGTGAATTTCTCTCCCACTTTCAAACAATTTCATGCTCCAATTCCAAAGCCTACTGGTTAAAAGATAACAAGGAGACACAGCGGAAACTCTGATCATTTGGGCCGCCATCCCCTCAGAGTTCATTAGCAGCCTGTATTAATTAAAAACAAACAGGCTAAATTGACCACAAATGGAATTTTGAGGTCGAAATCTTTCCTGCAATCAAATAACGGCGAGCAGAAATATAATTTCAATTACAGTGTAAGCTTTCTAAAGCTGGGGTCAGGTTTGCCCCCTCTCCGCTCAACTCCGAGGCTTCCGTGTGCGGCCTCGGGGTCTTGTTGGGGGAGTCTGGGGATTTGAACACAGGCGATTACTGAGGTAATTTGGCTGAAAGCCCACTTGAGTTGGCCCAAACCCTTGATACTATCAGAGCCTCACAATTAACCAACAAAAACAGATAACCTCCAAATCTCTGCAAACCGTTGCAGCTATAATAGCTTGCTGGTGTACATACATGCACACACACGCGTGCGTGCGCGCGCACACACGCACACACGCACTCACACACACACACACACACACACACAGCAAGCATGCACACTGTACTGGTATAAACACACACATACATACACACACACAGGCACACACACACACAGACATATTTGTGCGCGCGCTAATGCTTGTGCAACCCAAATACACTGCAGGGATTTCTGTCCAATTAACATGCATGCAAAGCAATTTAGAAGCCAACAAGATGTTTTTTGTCTGACTGCTCCGGGGTAATTTGGCTCTTCTGTTTCCACACAAGCCACAGAGGTGGTGTTGGTGGTGGAGGGGGGGGGGGGGGTTAAGGGTCGACAAAAGTGGAATGGATTTCTTGATTAAAACTGGCCTTTTACTTCCCTCTCTCCACTTGCTAAGGAGCTGCGTGCAGGGATGAAGGTGTGTGTGTGTGTGTGGGGGGGGGTCCATATGCTCCAATACAGGAGCATGCATAATTTTCCATTTCCCCCCTTAGTCGTCTTCTCCTCTCGGACAATTTAATTTGCGATGTGTTTTAGCGTGCATAGTGGGGCAGCAATTGGATTAGCATGGCATTTCAATGTGTTTGTCTGTGTGGGTGTGTGTGTGTGTGTGTGTGTGTGTGTGTGTGTGTGTGTGTGTGTGTGTGTGTGCGCGCGCTTGTGTGTGTGCGTGCGGGCGGGTGTGGATGTGTGTTTTTGAGTGTGTGTGTGTGTGTTTGTGTGTGTGAGTGTGTGTGTGTGTGTGTGCATGTGTCTGTGTGTGCGTGCGAGTGTGAGTGTGTGTTTGTGCGTGTGTGTGTGTGTGTGCGTGCGTGTGTGTTTGTGCGTGTGTGTTTGTGCGTGTGTGTGTGTGCATGCATGTCTGTGTGTGTGTGTGCGTGCGTGTGCGTTTGTGTGTGTGTGTGTCACGTTTTTCACGGCGGTCAATAACTGCACTATACTGTAGATGGCCACTGATGTGAGCGTTTCACAGCAGGTAAGTGGGCAAAGTCCACCGGAGATAGCTCAAACTGTTTGCAGGTTGCATAGCTAACTCCCAGGAAGTCCTTTCGGGAAGTCATTTCAAATGGAGCCCAACACTGAGCTTGCAACATTGCATTGGAGCTGCAGAAGCGTCAGGTGGGTGGTTGAAAATGTACACGTGCACAGAAATGCTTGGTCTGAGCTTGACCACGGGATGTACCTAAAATAAGCATATGATTCACGTTATTGTTGCATACTAGTCATAAATTATTTAGGTTATGAATTAGTTAAGTTATAACTTATGCAGTATTTGTTTTTGTATTGACATGTTTTATTAGCCACCATAACCAAATAAACTATGGCAGCAAATAAGAACGTTTCCCTCCAAAAACATACTCTTCTGCAAGGATAAATCAAAAGGCAGAAAGCAGTGATGGCAGATAGCTGGAAAGGTTTTCCCAGCAGTGTTGCGGTCCCACAAACAAGTATATCGGTGTGCTCGGGGCCTAAGAGCAGTCACGTTGAATGACAAGCTGAGGTTGTGTAAAAAACTATGCAGCGCAACTGATTGTGTGAGCCCTGTATGTAAGGAGCCAATGCACGGCTTCCTATGTCTAGCGATCAGGCCGCTCCACTGATGTATTACTGTTTGTTGTCGAAACAATTTAGCTTGCCGTTCTTGTTTACACTCACAACACACACACAACACACACAACACGCACATGCACGCACTCACACACACGGCGCTACAATCTGATGGGCGGAGCTGACAGCCGTGTTGTGGAGATGCGGGCGCAGAGAGCGGGAAAACGAGTGGAGTCGGAGAAGAGAGCAACAGAGCGTCGTGAAAAGAGAAACAACAACAGAAGACATACCTCCATCCCCCCCTTCCCGCCCGCCTTCACATAATTAAACCATATAGTCACATTCAATTAGCTCGCTTTATGCTAAAATTAATTAGTCAATTAGCCAATTAACATGTGTGCAGGTCTTTGTGTTAACGAGCCTTTTACAAGCAGTGGATAACCTGCAGTAATGGCACACACAGTCGATACCCTGGGAGTTATTTAACACCACACACACACACACACTGAACATACAGAGTTTGCCTACATGGTTCTGGACCCACACACATGTGTGAATAGAGAGTGGTGGCACAAGGCCAGTACCGGTCCCAATAGGCCGCTAATGACGTCGTGGTATGACCAAGCTGCTATAGCTTCACAGTCCTGGTCCTCAACACTGTTCTTCACCCACGGCTCCCCTCAAAACAAGAAGTCACTCGTCATCACCCCATTCATCATGTGTTTTGGCACACACATCAAGGTCATGAGAGAGAGAGAGAGAGAGAGAGAGAGAGAGAGAGAATTTTAACAAAACATTTATTCAATATACAACATACATTTAGAAGCTGCACCACAGAAAGTAAAAACTAGAAATTAAAAGATGTCACCATGACTGTCCAAACTGAACAGTACATTTTCACGATCCCATATTTTCTTAAGACAGAGAGACAGCAAAAGAGAGGTAGAGAGAGACTGAGAGACAGAGAGATAGAGAGACAATGAGAGAGAGAGCGAAAGAGAGACAGAAAGAAAGAGAGAGCGTGAGTGAGAGAGAGGGAGAGAGAAAGAGAAGTATTGGAGAGAATTAAACTGAATGAAAACATGATATGGCGAATGGGTCTGCTCTGGGCACAGAGGCCGGGGGACAGAGGTAATGGCTCTTGCCTCAAATAAACACACGGATCAGCCATCTCCTCAAGCCCTATCTTCCCTCGGACCTAAATCACCGCCGGGCAGACACATCGATTCCTCACGGGGACGCTCTCTGAGTGACGCACTTTCTGTGCTTGTTAAACAGTTGTCTTTTGCGTAGTATGATTAGATTAGATTGCCAATGAGATGTATGACACTATGCATTTTCGGCATTTGCAGAGAGGCATTGCTGTAACGCTTTAGAGCTAGTCAGTTAGTCAGTCAGTCAGTCAGTTAGTTAGTTCGTCCATAGTGCCCATCTGCAGTTAGACACTTTTAAGAAATACAGTGAAACAGACAGACAGACAGACAGACAGACAGAGAGAGGGGGAGGATTTGATTAAATTTGAATGCATTGCTTTTAAACTCCCTGGCTCCCAACCTCTGATTGTTTTATATAACCATTTTCCCCTGCCAATATTACTGACCTCCCCTTATCTGACCACAACAAACACATTCTTATTTGAAATATATGCCCAGTCTCCTTTTCTTTACTCTTGTATGTGTAATGTATGCTCCTGTTTTAGTCAAATGTATTTATATTATGTTTCTTTGTATTTGTAAATAAATAAATACTTAAATAAAATGTATTATTATTATTATTATTATTATTAATAATATATAGAGCACCTATTGCCTCCTACCAGTAAGACACAATAAGCCCAAGACAAGTCAAGACCAGGACTAGTCAAATCCAAGTTAAGACAGAGTCCAAAGACATTCAAGTCCATGTCAAGTCTGAGTTCAATTGATATTATAACGTAAGCAGGACTCGACATTAAGCATTTTCAATGTTAGCCTACTTACAATAAAAGCTAACTTTTGGTAGGCTAGTGTATCATCATGCCTGTAGCCTATTATTTGTCTCTTTGATAATAAGCTAAATAGTGAATTTCTTACAATCACCGGCTGTATCACTATCCTATCCTATAGTACCTCCGGCACAAAGCAGTGCAAATTACATGCTTTGTGATTCATTAATCTAAATTAATCGCATAAATTAATATTTGCTTTTGCTCCATGTTCTGTGACCAGAAGTGACGGAAATGACAGTTCAGCACTGACATCTTGACCTCATACCTCTACAGAGTAGGGTTAGAAATTGTGAGCTTTCTCTGCATTTAAGGGGTTTTATTATGTAAGATGAGTTCTAGTGTTCTCAGGCCTAATTTAGGTTTAGACCAGGAGGTGGTACCTGGGTAGATCACGCATAAAGGCTAATTTATTAAGAAGATTTTTGCATTGAAATACCTCTGACGTTTGCATTCTTCCGGTCTCGTGCTTTTGGGGTCTGAGCTAGTATCAATTTGAGTACATTATTTTGTTGCGTAATTTTTTCTCTAATTACTTAATCAATATTAACGCGTTATATTGACAGCCTTAATTTTAACATACAGAAATATTAGCCCATTTAAATGATTAAACTATTGCTGTGTTCGTTTCAATTATATATATCATTCACCTTTTGGCTCCTTATACATCCATAGTCGGCTCACCTGAGCTATACGCTATAAACAAACCTCCAGGAAATACCAGCCCATTGAAATCAGTTCATTGGCATTGTTTTCATTGGGCTGTGCCTGATGGAATCTCACACAAGGCATACATTTAACAGTATTGTCCTACATGTTTTGACATCAAACAATGCTATTAATTTGAGATGACAATCCCTAAATGGCGTAAAAGTGATATTTAGCCTCCAAGCTTAAAATCCCTAAATGGCGTAAATGGCGAGTGCTGGAGCTATAGCTGTGGCAAAATCACATTTAACATTTATTTTCCTATTAATATCATTTTAAACTTAATCGTGCATTAATACCCTAGAAAAATAATATACTTTTTTAAAATATGAAATTAAACAAATTATGATGTTGTTGATTGGTGGAAGAACAGCCAATGAAACATGTGTGTCAGTCTCCTTCATACTGGGGAGGGGGGAGTTGAGGCAAAGGGTAAAGTTGGAGGAGGGTTGAAAGGTCACAGAAGGGTCAATTAGGAGCACTTATGGCAAAATAGCCATCCCTCCCTTGCCAGAGAAAGAGCCTGTCATTTTAACTTCCACTCAAGACAAATACACACACACACACACACAAATGCCCACGCACGCATACGCACACGCACACACACACACACACACACACACACACACTAGTAGCGCTGATGTCTTTGTCAGGGAGGAGCGTTATCCTCCTTGAGAACGTTTATTTTCCCGTTCCGTCACTCTAAACAATCCCTTATAAGGGTGCACAGATGTTTATAGGCCTTCACAGACCAAACGCTGCCTTTCTGACCTGAGCAGGCACGCACGCACGCACACACACACACACACACACACACGCACACACACACACACACACACACACACACACACACACACAGAGTAACAAGCACAAAAGAAGAAGTATCTGCAAGTGCTGCTAATGAGGAAACACACGCACACACTGAGGAAAAGACAGGAACAGTTTGGGATCCGAGCCAAGCAACCACCACAGCTTAGTGTAAGCCAGACAATTAACTCCACTACAGGTCCTCTATAGGGACAAAAAGCTGTCCCAATAGAGTGTTATACAGCGATGGGACTGTAAACCATCGCGTTTACGACTGATTCTGAATTGAATCCCTCTCCGTGTGTCAGCAGACTGTATCAGAGGGACAAAAAAAAGAAGTCTATAAAAATGATTTTCCCAGAGAATGGCAAAGTGTTAAAGGCTGTGTATGTGTTTGCAGGGTTTTTTTTTAGAGGCTTGTCAAAGAAGCTGCCCTCTCTCTCTCTCTGCCTGGGCTCAAAAGCACTCAGACTAGCAGTGTTTTAGTGTAAACACACACACACACACACATGGCTTTATCCCCTTAAATGGCAATGCACTGCCAAACTGTGTTTGTGTGTGTGCGTGTGCGTGTGTGAGATACAGTTCTGAACCAGTTTTGTTTATCCCGTGCCAGGTACTTTATGTCACCAACATGGTACAGCTTTACAGTCCACACACACACACACACACACACACGCACACACACACACACACACACACACGCACACACGCGCACACCCACCCACATTCGGCAGAAGAACAGAATGAAGCTAAACGTTTTTAGAAAGAACTACACGGGTCAAAAGTTACCAAATTAGTTCGTAAAAAGATGGGGGGAAAAACTTTACCAGGCTTTCCCTTTTTGATTACTCTTACACTTTCCTTTCAGTTCATTAGCGCTATCTGCTCCCATATTTTGAGACGTTTTGAGTGTTTTCATAGCCTCAAGAAATAGCTGCCTCCCTATATCATATGTCCCTATATGATAGGAGACTCCTCTAACTTTGGGCAGTAAGGCAGGGATGTGTGTGTGTGAGACGGGGAGTGGGGGGGGGGGACTCTATGTCTTCGTAATGAAGCTGAATCCATCTCTCTCTCCCCCCCCCACTCCCCTCTCCTTCGCACCCACACTCATGCCAGCCAGCACCAAAGGCTCTCCGGGCGCTGAACATTGCGATTTGGACTGTCTGGCCATGAAAAATTAACAGGTTTATCTCTGTCTTCTAACCCCGCGCTCCTGTGTCTCCCGCTGATCCCCCTTGTCTTTACGCTAGTTACTCTGTCTCTGTCCACACCACTGGCTCTCCTTCAGTGATACTTTTACAATTTCCCCGGCCTCTCTCCCTCTCACTCTCACTCCCTCCCTCTCTCTCTCTCCTCCTCTCTCTCCCCCTCTCTCTCTCCCCTGGGGGGGGGGGGGGGGGGGGGCGGGGGGGGGTGGGGGGGGGGGTTTAAGTTGTTGCGGGCCAGATGTTAAAAGACAAAACACCAATAAATATCCCCCCC
>JAODUE010000020.1:2895765-2922292 GCA_027564755.1 Amblyopsis hoosieri | reverse complement strand
AGTTCTGAAGGCGAAAGGGGGTCAAACACAGTATTAGTATGGTGTTCCTAATAATCCTTTAGGTGAGTGTATATCTGGTATATATGGTAACACGACGAACTGTCCCTTTCAAAATGTGGTAGCTGAACAGCCAATCACAGTCCAACAGGGAGGCGTGGCGTCTGTATTTCTCTCGGCACCATGAGAGGGAACAAGCTCATGATTAGTAGGGACTCACAAGCCAACCTATTTCACAATGTAGTTTTATGCTACAGCTCTTTTGGGCATGTTAAAAGAAATAATGTTTCTTGGTGCTGGATGATTATGATGAATATTAATTGATGCTACTGAAAGATAATAAAAACTATTACTTACATAATTTAAAGTCATACTTAATTTGTAGTTTGCATGATACTAAATAAGAATGTATCAGTCTGTAGCTAGTATTGGGGGGGACGCGTCCCCCCTATTTCCGACGCCCTTGGGTATGAGAAACTTACTGTGGCTTGACTGTTGCTGCCGTTGCATTTAATGTACAGTAGTGGTATATATTAGCTACATATATTTGTATTTTGCAGCTGGTTGTGAGCGGACAAGCTGGACAGGAGATTTGGTTTGAGGCCTTTGATAAAGATCTGGACTCTGACGACTTCTTGGGCAGGTGTGTAAAGTTAATAATTAACGGGTGTTAAGTTTTTAAATCTTCATAATATACGGCAGACATTTTCTTTGACCCCAATGCAATAGTGTTGTTTCCAGCATCAGTTAAATATCACTTATCCCTAGGAAATCAACTTGCTTATTGTCACGGTGATCATTTCTAGATTTTCCTATTCGTTCTGTATGATTTAGTATCTGTCAAAAGTATATGAATCTCTACCATCTTCATTAAACATGCAGTATGTTTAAAAAAATACAGTTTAATGGAGTTGAATGCATGTTCATTGCCTTTCAGGTTCAGTATTAGGCTAAGTGATGTCATCAGATCCCAGTACACAGACCAGGTGAGTCCATTCTTACAGCTGCTTGAAGCCCTGCCAAATGAAACATGTACCCAGTAGACCTCACACCCCGTGTATTGTATGTGGCTCTGTGTAGCCCGTGTGCAGTATATTGTGAACAGAAAGGATTGACTCTGTTTCAGTGGTACACTTTGAACGACGTGAAGTCGGGGCAGGTTCACCTCATACTGGAATGGGTTCCTACAGTGTCAGTACCAGGCAGGCTTGACCAGGTCAGTGTGGCTAGGCGGTGTGTTTGCCTTGCAGTAATGCTTCTATGTTTAATAAACCATCCTATGTGACTGTATGATGTCCTGTTAAAAATGTAGTACGTGGAGATTGTTGTAGATACACATTCCACTGTACACAGACCGAACATGTGATGAGATGTTTTTTTATATACAAGTCTAACTGGTTCTAATCTAACAAAGGTGGTGCAGCTACAGACTCTGCAGGCCTACCAAAACAAGGCTGTCCCCTCTGCTGCTCTGCTCTTTGTCTATGTGGACAGAGCTCACTGCTTGCCTGTGAGTCACCTGCTGTCAATCTGACGGCCATTTGTTTTCATTGACCAGTGACACCTCCATTCACACGCTCTGTAACTGTTCTACATGGCTTCATTCACAATCAGAGGCCTGTATACTACATCCTGAGTGATGCTATCTTCTGTTTACAGCTGAAGAAGAGTGGCAAGGAGCCCAAGGCAGGAGCAGAGCTTGTCCTGGGTGAAGCTACCCACAGGACCAAGGTGGGCCTTGAGCTACTTAATAATTAGCTTAGCATGCTGATAATGGTCCCACTCATATTGTCTTGCTTTCTCCCAAGGTGTGTGACCGCTCTCTCTCTCCCGAGTGGAGTGAGTCTTTCCACTTCATTGTCCGTGACCCAAAACATGAGATGCTAATTGTAAAGGTCAGACATTTAGCATCAGTCTTTAATCACGTATATTTTGACATGTCCTTTATTTGGGTAGAACTGACTGTGTTAAAGTCCCAGTTTCTTGTGGTTTGTCTCACCTCATAGTTGTCTAGTGCCTGGGATCAGCCAATGGGTTCTCTGGTGGTCCCCGTTAGACAACTGCTCTCTGAACCTCAGCTGGTCCTGGACCAGTGGTTCCACCTGGATGGAGCCTCACCTGAGAGTCAGATCCTGCTGAGGGCTGAGCTCAAGGTGGGAGAACACACACACACACACACACACACACACACACACACAGGTGTAGTTTCATTGGTAAATCACGTCCACAAACCAACTCTTCATACCTAGAACTTCCTGATGAACTCAGTGTGGCCTGTTTGTGTTCAACAGATTTTGCAGTCCAAAATGGTGGATATGATCAGTGCAGGCATGCTTCCCTGCCCTGCCTCTAGCCATGGCTCTGTAAATGGACAGGTGAAGGTGTCGCTGTCCTATGCCACACAGGAAGGCAAGCTCATCGTCACCATCCATGCCTGCAGGTCTGTCATTACACCTGGTCTGTCGTGTCAAGTTCCTACTTCCTACTCAGCACCACTACTTATGCAGGACATCTGTCTGTTTATCTGTTCGAAATAAATATGTTGCAGATCTCTTTAAGCTGTATACATAGTAACACTATCTATAGTTATGTTATACAATGTTATATAAACAATGGTATAATTGGGTTCAGTCTTCCTATAACTCAGTATGTATGCTATCTACAGTACTATCTCACATACTGTAGCACAATACTATAATGTATTTCAAACAGGGTTTTGGACACTGTAAGATGCACTCTGTGTGTTTCTGTGCAGGGGTCTGTTGTCTCAGAGTAAGGATGGTGTGGACAGTTATGTATCCCTCATGCTGCTGCCAGACAAGAGCAAGACCACCAAGAAAAAGACAGGCGTAAAGAAGAGAGACCATAACCCAGAATTCAACGAGAGGTGATTGGTTATATCGCCTGCACACATGCTTTGGGTCTGGCTCTAGTGAATGGTGAAGAGGGTTGGTTTACTAACATGGCCGTCTGTCTTCAAGGTTTGAGTATAGTCTGTCACAGGAGGACACCAGATTCAGGCACCTTAGTGTATCGGTGAAGAACAACTCGTTCAGGGGCAAAGACGTTATTGGGCAGGTCAGTCTGGGGCTGAATCAAGGCTTTGCTGTTCAGTAACCACTGAGCATTCATTGCTTAAGTATTCCATTCATCTACATTAAATGGTGAACCTACAGTATGGTAACAGTCTATATTCTTGTTCCTCAGGTGCAGATAGAGCTGGATCAGATTGACCTGCTGTCTGGAGTCACTGAGTGGTGAGTTTATATGCCCAACACTTACATTTGTCGGGTTCTTTGTTCTCAGTTAAAGCGACACTGTTCCATTTGTGTATGGAATCATTGTTGTGGGTGAAATCTAGTTTTGTTTGAAATATGGAGAGTGCATGCCACGTGTACCGTAAGTGTTAACTTCTACACTATCGTCTACCCCCCCTACTGCTTGAGTGAAGGGACAGGGATCATCAGGTGATCTGATATGTAGGGATATACATTTTAATGGTAGGCCTACATTTGAAAAGAATAGGCTACAAAAAATGGTCAACTTTTGTAAGCAGTTTTCTATAATTTAATCATTGGCGGTGCTATTGTATAACACAATCTCAGTGTGTAGCTTTAAATTTACTGTCTGATTACATACAATGGTGTCTCTTTGTGTCCCAGGTTTGATCTGAATGATGAAGATGAATAGTGGAACTGTCTCTAGAGAATATGCCACTGCTTCAACACGCTGATGCCTTGCTTCACTGTTACTGCTTCCCACCCTGGTTTTAAGCTGTCTATGCATTATGAGGTCACACTCCTCATAATAATAGCCTGCATTCACGTACAACACATTTACCAAAGATGTATTAGCTTATCTGGCAACGATTGTGTACATGCCATAGTGTTGTTGATTGAAGGATTAAGAGGTGTTATATTCAGTTGAGCAAATACAATAAGGTATTCAGGTCTGAGAGAGTAATGTTTTGATATCTTGACTGAATTGTTTCCGTGCAGTTGACAGATTATAATTGTCAAACAGATGGTCAGATTTTTATTTGTAAAATAAGATTGTTTTGTTTTAGTTATTTTGTCAGTTTGGATCGTTTTATGCAAAGATGGTTAAACATATAATAAAAATTTTGCAATCTTAATAATTCTGCTGTCATAACTTTGTTTGTACCCATATGAACAATAGCCTGCTGTGGCCATACAATATAGAGTATAGGCCTACTGGACATGATGTATCTCATTTAACAGATCTTCAAAGTTTTTTTGCTTTTTTTTAAGCTTTTATTTTGACAGTATAATTGACTAGGCCATGTTCCAGATGTGTGTGCCATTCTTTGACAAAGTTAAAGTGTCCCAGAACAATTCTGAAAATGTAGCTAAGGCTGCTAAGCTTTATGTATGGTTCTTGCATGTATGTGTGTTGTGTGTGCGTGCGTGTGGCCCAAAACATGATGTCATAGTAAACGCACGTTCATTTCAGACAGATCGCTGGTGACAGTGGTAGAAAGTCAAATACTGTCTGTAGGCTATACTGCGTAAGAGAGGTCACAACGTTTAAGATACGGTGTGAAGTGTGCAGGCACGCAACCATGAAACAAATACATAATCAAATACTCAGAATACATAGGCGTGACAGCTTTTCGATATGTGTTGGTGTGTCATAACTTTCGTTTTACCATGCTTTCGATTTCATTTAGCCTACTACGCTATTCGATTTTGGACGGTAAGTATAGGCTAAACTTACTTAGGCTGTTTGGTTATTACAGTTGAGTCTTATTAGATTTTAGGGCTAATAGCCTAATAAATGTAGCCCAAAATACTAAGCGTGTCTGATATGACAAAAGTAAAAAAAACGACACTTCGACAGGCCAAATGTCTTTATATGCCTAGAGGGGTGGTAATAATTAATCATAATAAATCGTCATATAAAATAACTATAATAAAACCTTTAGCCTAAACCAGAACAGATGGCTACTGTTGCAGGAAAATTAGAGCGATTCTGCTTTGCCTTACAGAAAAAGCAACATAGCCTATAAACAGCGAGGACATGGACGAGTCACTGGTAAGTTATTTTAGATTGCGATATTTTAAATAACAAAGTCACTTAATTTTAACATAGGTGAAAGATACAAATAAGTAAGAATAGCCTATAATGTGACATGTTACAATTTCTCACCCAATAGAATAGCTTCTCAGATCAGATTTCAGTCACCTTTTGAGAATGATATACTACGTAGGCTAGGCTACTGGCCTGTAGTCCTACACTTACAGTAACATAGACCAGTGGGGGCCGCCAGAGACGCCTCAGCAATCTGGAGAAATGATGAGAACAAAAAAAAAAGAAGTATTTATTAAAAAACTCAATTCAGAAACATATATGCAGCATATCTTATTTACCATGCCCATTTCTAATTGCCTGACAGGAAAACTATAATTAATCACAAATTGTCAGTGTTGATCTGGTAACTGTATGCGCTCATGTTGTTAAGCTCAACTGAAACATGCATACAAAACTTTAGAAATGAAAACAGTAATGTTGAATCCAATATAATTATACAATATTTGAAATATGGGAAAAGGTTTTTAAAATATTTTGCAAAAGGGGGCACGATCAGAAGCTAAGCGCTTCACTTTTTCCACATTTTGTTATGTTAAAGCCTTATTCCAAAATGTATTTAAAAAATGTTCCTCAAAATTCTACACACAATTGGTGTAACCAAACCATATTCACTATGTGAATAGGTCTGTCCACGCTGCATTTGGAAGTGTTCGCAGTCGTATCCTACTACTTGACGTACACCTCTGGTTAATTTTTAAACTATTGGACAGCGCTAAACCAATCCAAAGTGTTTTGATCATTCTACCACCATTTCGAAACACCGTTGACTTCAACGTCATCTCACTAACCCACGCTGATTAGGCCGCCAGCAGGGTGGCTGTGCGACCGCTAATGTGATCAGGGTTTCCAGACTGTAATCTCAGCAAAATAAATGTATCTGAGAGCAATAGTCGGGCAGAGCAATAGTCGGTTTTAATATTGAATGTTAAAAAAAACTAATATTCATAAGTATTCACAGCCTTTGCAGAGACACTCAAAATGGAGCTCAGGCACATCCTGTTTCCACTGATCATCCTTGAGAAGTTTCAACTTGATTGGAGTCCACCTGTAGCAAATTCAATTGACTGGACATGATTTGGAAAGAGACACCTGTCTATATAAAGTACCACAGTTGAAGGATTTTATCGAGGCACACATCTGGGCAAAGCTGCAGAAAGATTTCTGCAACATTGAAGGTCCCAAAGAGCACAGTGGCCATCATCTGTAAATGGAAGAAGTTTGGAACCACCAGGACTCTTCCTAGAGCTGGCTGCCTGGCCAAACTGAGCGATCGGGGGAGAAGGGCTTTAGTCAGGGTGGTGACCAAGAACCCTATGGTCACTGAGCTCTCCTTCCAGAAGGACAACCATTTCTGCAGCACTCCACCAATCTTGCCTGTGTGGTAGAGTGGCCACTCCTCAGTAAAAGGCACATGACAGCCCGCCTGAAGTTTGCCAAACGGCACCTGAAGGACTCTCAGTCCATGAGAAAGAAAATTCTATGATCTGATGAAACAAAGATTGAACTCTTTGGCCTGAATGCAAAGCGTCATGTCTGGAGGAAACCAGGCGCCACTCATCACCTGGTCAATACCATCCCACAGTGAAGCATGGTGGTGCAGCATCATGCTGTGGGGATGTTTTTCAGCAGCAGGAACTGGGAGACTAGTCAGGATCGAGGGAAAGATAAATGCAGCAATGTACAGAGACATCCTTGATCAAAACCTGATCCAGAGCACACTGGACCTCAGACTGGGGAGAAGGTTCATCTTCCAACAGGACAGCGACCCTAAGCACACAGCCAAGATAACAAAGCAGTGGGTTCAGGACAACTCTGAATGTCCTTGAGTGGCCCAGCCAGAGCCCAGACTTTTTTCACAATTGAACATCTCTGGAGAGATCTGAAAATGGCTGTGCACAGACACTCCCCATCCAACCTGATGGAGCTTGAGAGGTCCTGCAAAAAAGAAGGGGAGAAACTGCCCAAAGTAGGTGTGCCAAGCTTGTACTGTAGCATCATGCTCAAAAAGACTTCAGGCTGCAATTGCTGCTTGAAGTGTGCTTCAACAAAGTATTGACCAAAGGCTGTGAATACTTATGTACATGTGATTTTGTAAAAGTTTTTTATTTATAATAAATTTGCAAACATTTAAAAAAACTTTTTTCACTTTTATTATGGGGTATTGTTTGTTGAATTTTGAGGAAAACAATTATTTGCATCAAGTTTGGAATAAGGCTGTATGGAAAAAGTGAAGTGCTGTGAATACTTTCCAGATGCACTGTAATGCTGTATTGCAATGTAAATAAAATAATAGCTTAAATCTCAGCCAGAATGCTTTAGTGGCAAATACTACTTTTCTTTCTCCAATAAAGAACCATGCTATGGCCATGGTAGACTGGCCAAAGGACATACAACTTTGGAATCGGGAATCAGAACTGAAAAAGGCACTCCAGTCCTGGTTAAAAGAACAATCACATAAACAAAAACTCATTGTATCAAACGTCACTGAAGATGGGATGGCTGAGATATGGACTTACCATTCTGGTATGTGTTTGAGATGGTGCTAATGCTAATAATAATGACTAAACTAGTTTGACATGGAACACATCTAAATCCAATGGTCTTTCCACTCATCATGTATGTCTCTTTTTCTAAGCTATAAAAGAACTTCTTAATTTGGGGGAATTTACAGTGGACTTCAGGAACCATGGGCCTGTGCTCATACGTTTTGATAAGGCACCAAATGATGGTACTCAGACAGGAGAAGCTAAAGTGGATGACACCTCTTCACTGCCATCAGCTCCACAAAATGTATGTACTGTATAGCAAATCATGTGTTTAAATGTTTAACAACAATGCAGTGATAACTAATTTCTACCACAGCTTATAGTTTAAAAGAAACATCTAATTGAACAGCTCTGTGGCTTGTTATGGAACAACAATGTATCTCTGTGGCTTCTAATATACCGTACAGTACAGTATACTGTATATGTAGTTCAGACAGAGCATTTAAATATAAATGTCTGCAACACATTGTTTGTGCCGTAGGTCTGATAATGTTCACAGCAGTGCCATAGCATTGTGCATGCTTGAAATATTGCTTACCAATTGATGTTTGTTTTTTCTTCATGTTTGTTAAATTAATGTTTTTCTGTACAGTATCTGTCAAGTAGCCAGTGTTACACTAAACCAGAAGCATTTACAACAAACTTAACATTTTAGGTTACAAAGCAGGTGCATGCTAGTGAAACTCAGACCTGGACACCAAAGGACGATGGTACTCAGACAGGAGAAGCTAAAGTGGACACCTCTTCACTGCCATCAGCTCTACAGAATGTATGTACTGTATACCTAACCATGTGTTCAAATGTCTAACAATGATGCAGTGAAAACTACTGGCTACCACTGCAAATAGTTTAAAAAGAGGCAATAGCACAGCTCCATGGCTTGTTTTGGAACAACAGCGGAGCTCTATGGCTTTCAATATACAGTATGAGTTATTTTTGTTTTGTACAGAGAATTTTTATGGAAATGTCTGCAAGACATTGTTTGTACAGGTAGGTCTGATAATGTTTACAGCATTTATAGCATTGTGCATGCTTGAAATATTGCTTACCAATTTATTCTTTTTGTTCATGTTTGTTATGTTTATGTATTTTTTCTTTATAATTGGTAGACTTCACCCCCTGGGAATACTATTGAGGTAAGTAATGTACAGTATCTGGCAATTAGCTAATGTTACACTAAACCAGAGGCCTTTACAAGAAACATAACCTTTTACTGTATATGTTACAATGCAGGTGCATGCAAGTGAGATTCATACCTGGGCACAGGTGAAACGTCTGGTTTTATATTTGTTTAGGGCTGAATTGCAATCTAAATAGTAAATACAAGGTTTAATCTCAGCCAGAGTGCTTTATTGGCAAATAATACTAATTAATTAAATAATTAATTTCTCCAATATAGCCCAGTGTTATGGATTTATATTTGGTCAGGGCTGCAATGTGAGAAGAATATAAAAAATAAGGTTGAGTGCCAGAATGCTTGTATTTGCAAATAATAATAATAATAATAATAATAATAATACTTCATTTTCCCAATAAAGCGTTTCATGGTCAAGGTGAACTGGCCAAAGGCCATACTTCCAGAAAAACGGGAAAGGGAACTGCATGTAGCTTTGCAGTCCTGGTTCAAGAAATCACATAAACAAATAATCGTGAACGATAAAAATATAAAAATAAACGATGACGGGATGGCTGAGATCATGATTACATCTTCTTCAGGTATGTGATGATCAGGGTTTACCTTGCTTATAATGACTAAGAGCAGGTACCTTATATGATGTGGTCTTAACATTCATCATGTATGTGTCATTTTCTAAGCTGTAAAAGAGCTTTGTGATTTGGGAGAAATAACAGTGAACTTCAGGAACCATGGGCGTGTGCCCGTATGTTTTTGTATGGCACCAAATGATGGTACAGAATCTTCAGTGGATGACCCCTATTCACCCCTGTCAGTGTCACAGAATGTATGTAATGTATATACTGAATGTAGGCAAGGTCAAAAATACCTAAACAATGTTTTTATCTGACTGAAGTATTTTCCATAGCCAATATAAAATACTGTATACATAGCTCATCTGTTGGAAACAATAGAGCTCCCTTATTTGTAAACTCTGCTAAAACTAGCTACACTGTACTGGTAATTTTTACAATGAATGTGGCATGAATACAAATGCTATATGTACAAGTGTAACTGCACAGTCATGGGTCTTGTTTTAATAGTTAGAAACAATGAAGCTCTATGGTTTCCAAGATTGGAACTTTTTACTGTGCTGTATGGTACAGCACATTCACGCTATATGGGAATGTTTTTGACACAGTTTTCCCAGATCTGTTAATGTTCAGAGCAGTGCTTGTAATCATTTTATCCATTGTTCAATGCAGGCTATATTACAACTAATGTAGCCTGCATTGAACAATGGATAACATGAATGGATAAAATGAATATTTGGTCAGCGCTGCTCACTGCTTAACAATTCATTTTATTGTTTTCTCATATTTTTTAGACTTCATGGCCTATTGAGAATATTGATAAGGTATGTACTGTATTTTGTATATCTGGTATTGTACTGTACACTGAACACTACACCTGCTTTGGTCAACATATTTCATAATTATGGTGAAAGAGACCATTTCCTAACAACCTTATGAAATGACAGAGGCTATCTTAGTCTTTATTGTTCTTTGTGGCCTTTTAGAATTATATGTAAAGTATAAGATAATCAGCAATAATGCTTTAGCAAAGAGGAATCTTCTCAATTGTACCTGATTTATTTTGCATACTTATTTCTCCAATAAAGCCTGTTATGGTCAAGGTTGACTGGCCAAAGGACTTAGATCCACAGAAACGGGAAAAGGAACTGCAAGTTGCTTTGGAGTCTTGGTTGGACAAATCACATAAACAAACAAGCTGCTTTGTATATAACATCACTGATGATGGGATGGCTGATATATTTATTGACCCTCCTTCAGGTATGTGATAATCAGGGTTTATTAAGTAACAACAGTGCTTATAATGTTTACCTTAGATGTGAATGTGACATGAAACAAAATTAATTACAGCCATCTTTCCACTCATTGTGTATGTATTATTTTCAAAGATGTAAAAGTGCTTCGTAATTTTGGAGACATTAAACTGACCTTCAGGGACCTTCAGACTGTGCCCATACATTTTGGTATGACACCAAATGATGGTACTACACAGACAGGATGCCTTTCAGTGGATGACCCCTCTACAATGCCTTCAGTTCTACAGAATGTATGTACTGTCTAGCAATATGTTTGTGTGTGTGTGTGTGTTATGTTATTTTGTTGATGTTATGTAAATTTGTGTTTCATATTTGCAGACTCGACCCACTGGTGGGAATACTACTGAGGTAAGTAACAGTTTCTATATACAAGTTAACTTCCTGCTGGTTACGTGCAGTATGTTTAATTCCACCAGTTTGGCACCCATACAGACACATCCGAATTATGATGGTACTACTAGGACAAGATACCTTTCAGTGGATGACCCCTCTGCAACGCCATCAGTTCTACAGAATGTATGTACTGTTTAGCAATACGTGTGTGTGTGTGTGTGTTATGTTATTTTGTTGATGTTATTGATGTTTATTTGTTTGTTTTTTTCTCAGAATTGTCAGACTCAACCTACTATTAAGAATACTACTGAGGTAAGTACAGTTTGTATACACTAAACTCAAACTGTATAGCTAGCAAGCCATTGCAGGGGCTTCATACAACACATTTGGGATATATTTTAATCTCAAAGTATTACTTTAAAATATATCTCAAACCATTAGCATTTTTCAAATTGTTTTTAGTTTATTATTTATTTTCTAAAGTGTGTGGGACGATTGAGTTTCCTACGAAACTGGGGAGGGTGTATCCCTTGCCCCCGCCTTCTACCCCACTGATTGTAACTGGTTAATGTGGAAAATAATAATTTCTTTCTCAAATACAGAACAGTGTTATAGTCTGGGTGGACTGGCCAAAGGACATACAACCACAGAAACGGGACATTAAACTGGAAGGTCCTCTGCAGACCTGGTTGAACAAACATATAAAACATACAAGCTGCAAAGTAGTAAAAAGCACTGATTATGGGATGGCTGAAATATTAATTTCCCCTTCTTCATGTAAGTGTATGATCAAGGTTTATATAGGAATAAACCATGACATTATAATGTCTAACAGCAGGCCTTACATGTGAATATGACATACAATATCAATTTTAACTCTCTTTCCACTCACGTATGTCTCATTTTCTAAGCTATAAAAGAGCTTCGTAGTTTAAAAGAAATAACAGTGGACTTCAGGGACCATGGGCCTGTGCTCATACATTTTGATATGACACCAAATGATGGTACTCAGACAGGAGAAGCTAAAGTGGAAGACCCCTCTTCACTGTCATCAGCACCACAGAATGTATGTACTGTAGAGCAAATTTAATGTGTAGAAAAAAAAAAAAAATTAAAGGACAATGCTGCAGTATGTTTTAGTGTAAGCATCAAGATGTTTCACCCCTACAGTGTCTGCTTAATACTTGTAATTGTACTCATTGTACATAGCCTTCGATAAAAAACAACTGCTAAATGATTCATTTGTAATACTGAAGGACAATGCCGATATTAAATTATTTGAGTTTTTATTCATTTATTTATTTATATTTTTCAACATAGCCTACGAATACCAAAACCAGACGTTATTGTTATTATCCATCTAGCATAAGTCCTCACAATGAACGTGGCATGTATATGAATCCTTACTGTATGAGTACAAAGTACTGACAAGGAAACACAAACCTTTTTTGGACAAAACCATTTGTTTTGTAGTAGGCTCTGTATTAGAAGATTATTCTTTAAAAAATAAATTACATCATGTCTAAGTAATAGTACTGTGCTTTTATCCAGGTTGAAACCCAAGAGAAAGGAGAGCCCCCTTTAGTTGGTCCAGAGAGTCAGAACACCAGCAACAATGTAACCCTAGCAGCATCCCACTTCTGCTATATGAGCCAGGCCTACAAAAAGGAAATAGAACGCATAGAGAGAGAAAATGGAGTCCAGATCAACCTGAAGGTGTCCTTTATCGCTGCCCAGGCAGCAGCAGCAGCAGCAGATCCAGATAAAGCACTTGAGGATTTCACAGAGCTGACCCAGAGGTGTTTAGGAGATTGTACTAGCATCATCCATCCTCTCAAGGCTGTAGATCTGTCCTCATGTGAAGACACTCTGAGACTCTTCCAGAAGGACGATGCCAAGCTGCTGCTGTCAGTTTGCTCTGAAGAAGTTACAGTGTCAGGGCCCAGAAGTAGCCTGGAAGCTGTCAAGATGAACATGAAGTTACTGCCCAACGCCTCCACAGGTGATGATCATTTATCTGTTGGATCTGTTAGGGGGGCTCAAGGTGCCACACAGAAAATTAGCACAAACATCAAAGACCCTCTGATTGATGGTGGGGTATCGATGGATGACAACATATGGAAGGGGATTACACTATATTCTACAAAGAAGGTGGCTGACATTGAAGCCAAGTTCGGTGTGCGTTTCCAACCATCACGCATCACTCAGGGTAAAGTCACTGTGAGAGCTAAAGCTGTCAAGAGCCCAAGTGTTGTAGAGGCTGATTCTATGGAGAGCCATGCCCTCAGTGCTCTGGTGCGCCTCTACCAGAAGGTTGCCACATCACAGCATAATGGAGTCACTGGGGCCAAGATAGAGGGAGCCACAGCAGGGGGCACTACTGGGCAGGATGAAGAAGACAAATGTCCCATATGCTTGGATGCATTCACTGACAAGACAAAGCTGAAATGTGGCCATGCCTTGTGTAAGGAATGTCTATTTAACCTAGAGAAGAACATGGGACCTGTCTGTCCTATATGTAAGGATGTTTTTGGCAAGGTGGAGGGAAACCAGCCTGATGGGACATTGTCAACATCTTTTAGTCCAACTTCCCTTCCTGGCTTCCATAACTGTGGGACAATAACAATAGACTACTATTTTCCAAGTGGGACACAAATGGTAAAGTACAAGTTATATTAAAATGTTTATACACCATAGTTACTTTTTATATGTGAACATGGCAGTCTATAGTCTGTCTACTCTATCTACTCCATTCTTCTCATCAGGAGAAACATCCCCGTCCTGGAAGCCCCTATCATGGTACTACAAGAATGGCTTATCTACCAAACAATAAGGAGGGCAGAGAGGTGTTACGTTTACTCAGAAAGGCCTTCGACCAAAGGCTTGTCTTCACAGTGGGGACCTCTACAACCACAGGGGCTAAAGACCAGGTGACCTGGAATGACATTCATCACAAGACCAGCACCCATGGAGGGCCGCAGAGGTACAGCTGCCAACACCGTGGAATGTTGAAATACATTTATTTGTATTGCAAATGGAAAACATACACCTCGCCACCTCTTAGCACTCTCTCCTATCTAAGAGTGTCATATTTGAATCCCCTTGTTAACTTCTCATGCTCTTCTCTCACTATTTATTCAAAAGAAAAATGTATGCACTTTATTAGCTAGGCCATTACCTATTGCATTTTGTGTGGTTGATTACACGGTAACAGGTATAAGGACATTATGCTGCATTTGTTCTATTTATAATATTGTTTGCTTATAAATGCTGGTATACGACCTGTCCAACTACTGACAAATGTACTACGTGTAAGTCACTTGGATCAAAGCGTCTGCCAAATGGCATAAATGTAATACTGTGCAAAAAGTGCTGTGGTTTGCTTACACCTTCCCCTACAACCATGTGCACTTGCATTGTTAAAGTGTAAAAAATGAGCTGATGACATTTGAGGTTATGGGGGGTGCTAGAAATATAAAGTGTAATTGTAAGCGTCTAAATACAAATAATACTAACCAGCCAACTGTCTTCACAGCTTTGGATATCCAGACCCCGACTACATGAAAAGAGTGCGAGAGGAACTGAAAGCCAAAGGCATTGAATGAAGACTACACTTGAACAGAATAGCACGATGCATGCATTTATTTAGAGCAATTTATAACTTACTGTAGTTTGTATCATTCTATATTAACAATCAAATCTGACTTTTATGAAAATTATCTAGTTTATGTGGATTTGGAATATATTGCCTATAGGCTACTCGTATAATTTTGATTTGAATTTAGTTTATGTGGATTTGGTGTGTATATACTGCCTGAATGTCTGTTATTTTAAAGGACATTAGATCAAGATAGCAATTTGGATAAGTTTGAAAATACTGTACATTATGCCATCCAGGAGCTATCTGAATGTGAACCTCTAGTTGATATATGGACAAACACTGTATTTCAACATTGTCTTCAACACAGCATAAACATCATCAGAAAAGCCTGCTAGAGAAGACAAAGGATTCCTGCTTTTTATGTACACTTTTTTAAATTGTATTATAACAATACCGGTTATTTAGTTTGTAAAGTATTCCAGCAAAATTAAAACATTAATTTCTTTCCAGAAGAAAGTCTGAGCCTCCATGCATTGTGTACTATAAAAGTTATGTAATTTGTCATCAAACAAAAACCAAGGACTAATCAAAATGACTTTTCCAAACACACGACTGATGTATGATTTAGCAAAAAGGTTCATTAGGTAAAATGATTGGACTCTTTTAATTGAAAGACATACCGTATCTGCCAGAAAAAAAAAAGAATTCTAAATAACACTTGACAGGTAAGCAAAATAAGGACTTATTCTAGTTACATTAAAATGTGGTGTTACTTTTTACATGCATTAAGATACGGCCGGCTACCTTATGAAAGAAGCAGCATTTTGGGACAGGCTGAGCAAAAAGACACGTCAGAGCATCCAGTACGGTAGCATTAGCAGCAGAAGAGCGCATTAGAGTCAGTCAGCAACCGCTAAGAAAACATAAAGGTAAATACTGAAGACTAAAGTAAAGAACGCACGCAAGACAGCCGTTACAAAACTGCAAAAGCACACGGTGAATCTAACAGACCGACAAACCTACTGAATCCACCGACATGATCAGATGGACATTATCTGTCTTTTACAAATGTGACTGCATAAATAAAAGGCAATCCAACTTGTTTCTGTTTAACCACCGTTAAACCATTGTTTAAAACTATAATTCTCACACAGCAAGGGTTAAAAGATGGCGGTCCCACACATGACACTTTGTTGTCTATTAAAGTGTCTGTGGGTTGTCTCCTTTGTTGTGAGTGCAGACCAGCTGTGGTCTGGGCATATCCAGTTCCCACCTAGGGAAGCCTCGCAATGTCTTCTGAGTTCCCTCCAAATCTACCTCCCTGCCTGGAATGTTTTACCCATGATCAACTGTGTTTCCATCCTGTCATTAACCATTCACCCAAAAAAGCCTCTCATTTCAATACATACGTTCTAAACGTCATAGGATGCAATAAAAAGGAAATAACAAACATCGTCCTGCTTTACATCTTATTGTACAGTACATATATGCTCTACCGTGAAATACAAATTCTGTGCAAGGAAGATAACACAATCATTTTGTTAACATTTTTCTCTGAGAAAATGACATGGAAATACTGTGGTTGCAACCTGGTATTAACATTTTACATGTGCTATACAGAAACGGTGCTATCATAAATCTGTCTCACACAATCTTGCCAACAAACTTTCATTTGGACAACATTTGTACCGATTTATAGCACTTTGAGTCTTTCCCAGCTCAAAGTCAACACAAACGACAAACAGTTGGCACTGGTGAAATGGAACCTTTTTCTCTATACAATTCATACAAAAATAAAAAATTAAAATTGCTCCAATTATAACATCTTCAAATTTTCCTTGTTTCCATTTCATTTTGCACAGAGGTAGTGGCTCTTTAGGTAAAAGGGAAGGGACGAGTGTAAATTAAAAATCTGTCATAGAAAATGTTACTCTTTTTGACTGGAGGAATCTCAAAAGAACAAAATATAATACTGCAATCACATACAAAAGTAGTCCTTCATTTGTACATTTTATACAGTGTTCACACTTTTTGTAGATTTTCTTTCAGTTTTTCTGTTGTCGTTACAAGGCAAAAAGGGGGTTGTGTTTGGAAATAGAATGACCCGGCCAACTACTCCAGGGGGTCTATGCCAGGGTTCTACTCCAGGGGGTCTACTCCAGGGGGTCTACGCCAGGGGGTCTACGAGGGGCTCCTCGTCCCCTCGCGACAGCAACTCCTTCTTCTCGTCTGTGCTGGCCAGAGAGTTGCGGCTGTTGTGGGCGCCCATGTACAGAGTGGCATACACTGGGTTGGTGAAGTTGGTGGGCTAAAGTGCGGAAGGCAACCACATGGACCAACATTAGCTAAGGTTAAGCTAAGGTTACACATATTGCATATGCATATTGTATGCTGATGTAGCCTTCTGGTTTGAGGTGTATGTACGATCCCCCACCTTGTCTGGGTCCAGCGTGAAGTCAGCGTCCAGCAGCTCTCCGGCGTCGTCGTCGGGCTCTCCCTCGTAGATCTTGTAGGCGGGGTTCCCTATCTCCATGTTCATGGCCCCGTTGGTCATCCTCTGGTGCTGGAAGCCCTTGGCCCTGCAGAGACATAGTGAAAAGGCTCAGCCCGTGCTCACCGTCGCCTCCTACAGCACGTGAGCCATATTGCCACTGAGGTATTACCAACCCTCGGCAGCATCCAGGCTAAGAGACCAAAGCACAACACGGCTACACACAAAGCCAGCATTCACATACTCCTGGTCACATCCACACACACTGGAGCTGTAATGCAAACGTTACAGCCTACAGTCAGCAGGCCGTCAACAGTAGGTACAGAACACAACCCAGGACCCTGCTACCGTGTAGCAGGGGGAGAATGCGTAATACTATAAGGACTGCCGTGTCCAGCATTCAAAACAACGGACACTACTGATATGAAACCACACAACAATACAACATGGCACAAAATGATGGAGATCAGCATGGGAGATCGATAGTGCTCGCTGGCACTGCAGGCTACGCACACATAGAGAGAGAAGAGAGAGAGAGAGAGATCTATTCATCATAGAACTATTTGCAATAGATCTGCTCTGAGATCCCTGTGGTAGTGGGCATGGTATGTTGTGCGGAGGGAGGGGCGGGGTCTCAAACACTGACCACGGCACCACTGACACTGCACAGCAACCAACACTTATGGATATGAGAGAGAGAGAGAGGATGCAACTTTGAGTGGCAGCACGGACAGGACAGTAAAAGTAACCCTGGCGACCGTTACCGCGAGTGTCGGGAGCAGGACTTGCTGGGCCTGCTAGACCTGAGGAACACAAGAGATGGCATTACAGGGAGGTGGAGGAGGAGGAGGGGAGGGGAGGGGAGGGGAGAGGCCCAGTCTGTCACTCACCCTCTCATACGACGCCTGTACCAGAACAACACTCCCGCGGCCAGCAGAACCAGTAGCAGCAGAACCACCACTGGGATCACTATTGACGCTGTCATGGCCGAACACAGAGACACAGGGAGTCAGATGGTGCATGAGGATTCACCTACTGTATACCAGGCATGCTTTAAAGGTACACTCCTCGATTTGTGCCTGGAAGAAGTCTTGTGATTGAATGCCAGTTTTAAAGCAAATGTGAAAGATAAGTTGTAGTGATGCACCGATCAGTTTTGCCGATACGATTACAGATTTTCAGTCTGCAATATTGACTGATACCGATTTTATACTATTTTTATATACTATATATTTTTCATGAATTTACTTTTTTTTTATCAAGGTAAATGCATGAAATCAAGAAAAGGCTACATTAAGGGTGAATTGACAATTTGTCATATCGGCCATTCGAAAGTAAAATCTTGAGTGGAAATCGGCCGATTCCGATTTCCTGCTGATGCATCCCTAATGAGTTGAGGGTAGGGTTGGGTATCGTTTGGGTTGTTTAAGTGCATTTTTATTCGGTCCGGTAGATACCAATCATATTGGCACCGGATTTCGGTACCTAACCCTAGTTGAGAGTGGTTGGCACGCTTCCCTACTCCTCATCTACAGTCATACACTGTTCTCTACTCCCCAGCCACAGCTGATAACACCAACAGTGAGCTGAGAGTGGACCATGTGTGCTTCTGTCTGGGGGTGCTATAACACAGTAAGGAGTGTACCTGCACCAAACACCACTTTAAAAAGAAACGTACCCTCGCTTGACTGTGGGGAGTCCTTATTGGTGGCCACCACATCACAGCGGTGTCCCGTCCAGCCTGTAGTGCACCTACACACACACACATTAAAGCACAGTGCACCTCCTATACAGATCAGATACAGTGCACATTGTATATAAGCTAAGAGGAGACTTTGTTGTCCGTCAAAATGACGGGTAAAAATTCCATCATATTCTATTAATACCCAAACTGTCATTTTAATATGAATGTTTTAATGATAATAAGACAATATTAATAACAATAAGATATTTAATAGCATTATATTTTCATTCATTTATTTTTATAATTAATATACATAACAAGCAATATGCATTCATAGTGGCATGGAAAGAACAGATGAACAAAGATATCAACCATGCACTCACATGAGCTTTACTTAAAGTAACGCTAGATCGCCCTCACGTTATAATCTGTCAAAATGACAGACAGCTGTTGAAATGTATTCAGCCAATAGGGGGAAACATTGCGTTAACGTGGACTGTGGTTGAGAGGCTGTGTTACCTGCATCAGCCAGTAGGGGCAAACATTCTGATAACGTGAGAGAGAGAGTTGCCTGTGGCTGAGAGGCTGTGTTACCTGCACTCTGGAAGGTGTGTGAGAGGGTTGAAGGAGCACTGGCCATTATTCGCGCAGTACTCATTGGTTTGGCACGTGTAGCAGCTAGGCTGGACTATCCCATTGGTGCAGCTGTGGTGGACACACACACAACACGTTAGGGACACTGTGTGTGTGTGTGCGGGTGTGTTTGTTTGAGTGAGTGCGTGTGTGTGTGTGTTGTGACACTTACATGCAGGTGACGTCCCCCGTGGGCTGGTAGCTTTGGGCGGGGATACATTTCCCGTCACGACAGTAGTGACACTTGTCGATCTCACAGGTGCTGCCGATGAACTGGGGCAGGCAGCGACAATGTTTGGACCCGTCTGCGCTCTGTAGACACGTGCCCCTGTTAAGGCAGTGGCCCTCACAGCTGCCTGCTCGCGCACACACGCACGCGCACGCACACGCGCACACGCTTTAGTCTATTAAGTGCAACTAAAGCCGTAACTGGAGCACAACTTTACATTATGTAACTACATAGCACTTGCTAGGCTAATGCACTGAACACAGCAGATCTTCACGGCTGTCCTTCGTAAAAGACACATTTATTCCTGTCTAGCCTCTAAACAAGGAAGACTTATCATCAGGACGAGCTAGCTTCAGGCTAGCGTTCTCAGCCGAGCCGGCTCTATCAAACAAACAAACAAACACAAAGGAACACTAGCACAACAGCAACCTAAAGCCACGTAGTACTGTAGGTCTTCCTAGCATTCCCTAGCGTCGACCACAGTGGAAGGCTCGTCCACTGTGTACCGAGCTGGGCGAGACGCAGAACAGCCACTCACTGTACTGGCACTGGTCTCCCAGGTACTCTGCAGGACAGCGGCAGGTGGGCTGGTTTCCAGAGCTGACCGAACAGTTGCCTCCGTTCTGGCAGTAGTTCTTACAGGTGTGCAGGTTACAGTATGGCCCTGTGAAGCCTGCCTGGCATCGACACGTGGGAGAGCCTAGGACCAATAGGGACAGGCCAAGAGTTGACCGTTAAGAGCAGGAGGGGCGGCTGATGAAGACGTCGTGTGACAGACCAGCGTACCTGTGGGGGACGGCGTGCACGTTCCTCCATTTTGGCAGTAGTCCCTGCACTGGTCCACCTCACACCTGTCTCCGCGGTAGTTGGGCTGGCAGCGGCACTTGGCCTGCTTGCGGGCGTTCAGGAAACAGCTGCCTCCGTTCAAACACTGAACACTGCACGGGCCACTAGGGGGAGCTGTGGAGGACAGCGGTGTTTCGTGAGCAACGTGGAAACATTTACATACCGTGTGTGTGTGTGTGTGTGTGTGTGTGTGTGTGCGTGAGAGAGTACACTTACAAATAGGGGACTGAGTGGCAGGGGGCAGCTCCACACATGTACTGTTGTCCAGTGTGTGTCTATTAGGACAGGTACACACTGGACCACTGGGACTGAGTAAACACAGCCACTCACACTTCTTCCTGTCACATGGGTTATTGACTGAGAGAGAGAGAGAGAGAGAGAGAGAGAGAGAGAGAGAGAGAGAGAGGTTGAGCCTTAAACGTTAATAAGCTAATAAAACGGTTACACCCATCTAGAGTATTGTCTTCCATGACCAGTACACACAACATGTAACGCTGACATCTGTTCAAGTGTGAGCCTATCACTGTCAAGTCACTGACTGTAGTACATCACAGGTGAACGTGTCTGTTGCACTCACTCTCGGGCTGTTTGTAGCGGTGGTACAGGACTATGTCTGTGGCGTGGTTCATGCCAGTGGTCAGGTTCTCCATGAGACCCTTGCCAAACTTATTCACCCGGAAGACAAAGTTGTTGGAGTAGGTGACGCCGTAGATGTAGTCCTCAAACACGTCGATGCTGAAGGGGTGGTAGAGCTCTGTGCGGAAACACAACGTTCGGCTTTAATACGCGTTGTACGCGTGAAAATAAGTAGTGACCGGATCCAACTTAGCTGCCACTTAACTGTTCTTAACGCCTGTTACAGCCACTACTAGGTCACTGCCGTTTAGTCTCACGCTGCCGATCAGTGAAAGCTTTGCATCGGCCCAGTATAGACGTTCATTGAAGTAGTCCACAGCCAGACCTAAATGAAGGAAGATAGAGGAAGGTTAAGGAACACAAATTCCCCATATACACTCAATGTGTCAGTGCAAATTATCTGCTCTAGACTGGGTGCTGTAGATGTTACAATAGAATGCAATGGTGGTATTTGGGCCTGTAAACCCATACAGGCGTTTTGAGATTATCTCTACTGGAGGTGGAGCTACATTAGCCTGGCTCTGCCCAACTATTGCTGTCAGATCAATTTATTTTCGCTGAGATTACCGTCTGGAAACCTTGATAACCCACGCTTATAGGTCCGCCAATCAGCGTGGGTTAGTGAGATGACGTTGAAGTCAAGATTGTTTCTAAATGGTGGTAGAGCTAGATGAGGAGATCAAAACAATTGTAGCAAAGCTGATTGGTTCAGCGCTGTCCAATAGCTTCAAAATAAACCAGAGGCCTACGCCCAGTAGGAGGCAAACACTTCCCAATGGACCGTGTGAATATGGTTAGGCTAGAGCTACAGCACAATGCAAATGCTCTTATCTGGTCTTGACACGAGGTCTAATCAGGAAGGAGAACTCATTCAGAGCGTCTTATTTTAGCTTGTACACTGTGTCTAAGGTTGATCAGCTGAGTGCATGTCTTACCAGTTGGCCACTGGATGTTGTCTTCTACAAAGGTCTCTCTCATCGTCCCGTCCATGGCAGCTGTTTCAATCTTGGGATGATTGCCCCAGTCAGCCCAGTACATTTTCCTGTCAAATAAATAGCGTTTGTATGTATCATTATCAAACATCGCCCTTTATATTTATGTATGGGATAACATGTTATGATGGGGCTTCCATGTCCCATTCAAACACACACAGTAGATGTCAAGTAGAGAAACACCCAGTCCAGCTTGTCACGCTACAGGGATGTTAAGCCCCGCCCCCTGTTTACCCTCGCTGCGGATCCACCACGATAGCATAGGGCTCGTCGATCATGCCGGAGATGAGGGTCTTGCGATGCCGTCCTCCGTTTAGCTGGGCCACCTCGATGACGTCTCTGCCGGAGTCCGTCCAGTAGAGGTTCCCCGCTACCCAGTCCACAGCGATGCCACGGGGCATCTTCAGATCAGCGATCTACACACACACACACACACACACACACACACACACACACACAGAACCTCCGTGGTACATTCAAGCAGGAAGCGCCGGTGCTGAAAAAGTAATCCAACAAGTGCCATCATCTGCAGTTCCTCCAATGACCACTTGAGGCTAACTCCAAAAGCAAGTCAATTCATAGAGACCCGCATGTTACAATGTCCATATTCACAGCATATAGATATAATCAGTTGAGAATATATCAGCCACACACATTTATCTCGTTATTAAGGATAGCTGGGTGTTACAGGCACAGTCGTCATGATGTCAAAGTGCATGTACACACACACCTCCATGTGGGTGACCCGGGTGTCGGCCTGGCGACGGTTGCGGTTGCTGTTCGGGGAGGAGGCAGCGGGCAGCTCGTAAGACGAGATGCGTCCCGTGTGCCAGTTGGTCCAGTAGATGTGGTTGGTCTTGACGTGCAGGTCCATGGCGTCGATGCGCACGTTGGCATCGCCCTGGAAGGTCTGCTCGTAGCGCCAGCTGGGCACGCCGGGGTCCAGACTGCGAATCTCGTTGTCGTCGGCGATGTAGAGCACCTGCCTCAGAGCTGGGAAGAGAGAGGGCCTCAGCATGTCATGTCACACCAGGGAAGATACTAATGAACCGCCATAGGACGCCACCATTTGTTTGTATCATAGACCTAGTAATAGATTGGCTCGTACGTCTTGGATCATTGTCGCAGTGAAGCACGTGATTCTGTTAAGAGGAGTGCCATCGCTATAGTGGCACTATTGCCGCATGGGCATTACAAACAGAAGAGTACGTTGTGACGTGTGAAATACATACCAACATTTGCATATGGCTGGGGAGGGGATATCTTGTTTTAGACTATACTATTATAATTGTAGGCATGTATTGTTTAATATTTGGCATTTACACTCAAGTGTAATTGATTTTGTGCTCACCAATATGCCGGCTGCACGAGCAACAGCAGGCATGAGCATAGGACTATGTTGCATGGTTAATAATAGTCCCAACTGGCTTTATTGGCTGTTAGTAAGAATATACATAAGCACAAAGATAATAATATGAAGCACCCTAAAGGTTAAAGATGCTTTTATTGTCACATACACAAAATCCATCCTCTGCATTTAACCCATCCCTCAAGGGAGCAGTGGGGACCGACTCCAGATTGGAGCCAGGGTCACTGGTCACATGACACTGGCTGGAGGGTGAACCTAGGGCTGGGCGATATACCGGTATATCGGAATTTTTTCAAAAGAGATATAAAATTAGACAATATCGATTTGTTCGTCTCTCCCTCCATGCCTGCATTTAGTGCGTTCAGAGTGTCAAAGGGGCGGAGACACCAGTGAAAGCTCACATGTCAATTAATATCGCTAAAAATAAAAAATGTCACATTTCCGTCGTGTTTCCTGTTTTTTCTCTATGCCTGAAGATTTAGCCCACTTTATAGAAAATACCGATATATATCGTGTATCAATATTCAACCTAAATATATCGGGATATTATTTTTGGTCCATATCGCCCAGCCCTAGGTGAACCTAACATATTTTTGATATATATGAGCACAGGGCTAGCCTACAAGCCTACAGACAGACAACACTCTTATGTGCACTACTCACTATCAGCCTTGCAGGTGTCGTTGATTCTTGTGAAGTACTTGTGGCAGCTGCACTTGTGGGAGCCCTTGGTGTTGTTACAGATGTGGGAACACACTCCGAACTGCTTACACTCGTCCTTATCTGTCCAACGACAACAACAGGCCAAAGCACGCATTTTATGCATAGCTGAGGGAGTCTTCCAAACGCAACACAGCACAGGCATGTCAGGCTGAGGCCGTACCTTCACATATGTTGTGTCCTTTGGACTGGAAGCCAGGCTTACAGGAGCAGAAGGAGTCTGTGCCGTTCACCACACAGTGGGCCTCGGTACCGTCTCCACACACCGTCCGGTTGCTACGGCAGTCGTTCAGCGCCGTGTCTACAGAACGGAAGACACGCCCTAAGCAGAATGTACAGAGGGCGGGGAACTAGGCTAGGCGAGGGTGGGAGACTAGCAGACCTTTCTTGTTGCAGTGGACCTCATCTGAACCGTAGTCCTCGCAGTCGTTAAAGTAGTTGCAGCGCAGCATGGAGCTAATGCAGCGGCCGTTGGAGCACTGGAACTCGTCCTTCTGGCAAGAGAGGGCCGGAGGGGCTTCTGTGAACACACAGGGTCGTAGAACACATTATTTATTGCTTTAGTTATTAGATATTCAGCTGTCGGACCAATCACAGATTGCTCTTAGTGCTATTTTGAGCCATAACTGATGGCCTTGCCTAAACGTGCCTAGATCACTACCTTTTAGCTAGATTAACTGTTATAATGTGTGCTTATTGTATACATAAACAGTGTTAAATACCATATTGACTTAACTCCTGATACAAAAGCATTTAATTTTCCATCTCTGGTTGTTTCACACTGCCTCTGTGATTCTGTCAAAAACCTTTTTCATTTTTACAATGCCCTCCATAATTATGGGCACCCTTGCTAAACATGGTTGTGAACAGGTTATGAATAAATGTCTGTTGTTTATCACCACACAAATATACAAATATTTAAATACATATTTCTGTGTGGTATAACGACGCCAAACATCTAAATTAAAGTCACTACAAACTTACTGCAGTTCAGCTCATCGCTATTATCGCCACAGTTGTTGACCCCATCGCAGTGCTTCGACATGGGAAGGCACACGCGGTCGTTATGGCAACGGAACTGCCTCATGGGCGGGCACTGGAATCTTGCTGAGCATTGCAAAGAGAATATAGTGGAATTTACATATATGTATTTGAAGGATTATTTGTAAGTGTATATAATTTCCCTTAGAATAAACGTGAGGGGTCGGGCTGTTCCCTACAGGGGAACGGCCTTACAGACACTCACAGCACTCCTCTGGGCTCTCATCTGAATTATCCCCACAGTCGTCTTCACCATCACACCTCCAGGCCAGCGGCTTACACAGGGTGTTGTTACACTGGAACTCATCCAGGGGGCAGTGTCTACCCGCTATCAGGGAGAGAAGGAACACAAGATGTGCATCAGAGACTGATGGGCCTGTACTGTGTTTTAGTGTGGGATTGTGTGCGTGCGTGTGTTTTTGCTGCTCACCTCCGCTATCACATTTCTCCTCGTCACTCCCGTCCATACAGTCAACATCGTTGTCACAGCGCCAGCGGATGGGAACACAGTGGCCGTTCTTACACTGGAACTGGTCGCTGTCACACCTGACATCACAGCCGTCCTGGGAGAGTTCATACAGGATGGATGGATTGTGATAATAGGTGGCCAATAGGATGACATATCATTGGACGTCTGTCTACAGTAAATCTATTTTAAGATACAGCTTTTTCTTTGAACAAAAGCACCTCTCCCTTCAATGCCATAGTGTGATCCCTCAGAAGCTCCACCCCACATTGGAAACACATTGAAAAGGCTAGTATACTGTTGTTGTGTGCGGTCTGCACCACGTTGTTCGTGTTCCCATTTAAGAAGCCAGGGATGGGTAGAAACACCAGATTATTTTTCAGCACGCACAGAGAATGGTAAAATTGGGGACTGTGAGGAGATAGTTTGGTGAATTTGACAAAGAGTGTATTACCTTAGAATACCTTTAAACCTACATTAACAAAACATAAACGTTTGTAAGTTAACATGAATAAATAAGTACAAATATTTTTCAGATGATGCATACTTCTAATTGTAGATTTCATTATCAAATACTTTTCTGCAATTTAAATATTGTGATACATAAATTATGGGAAATGTGTATAAATATTGTGATACGACATGCACACATATCCCATCCATAGGGAGAGGTAAGAGGTTGTGATACAACACATACACACATAGGGGGAGGTAAGAGGTTGTGATACAACACACACACACATAGGGGGAGGTAAGAGGTTGTGATACAACACATACACACATAGGGGGAGGTAAGAGGTTGTGATAC
>JAODUE010000020.1:2885248-2895665 GCA_027564755.1 Amblyopsis hoosieri | reverse complement strand
ACACACACACATAGGGGGAGGTAAGAGGTTGTGATACAACACATACACACATAGGGGGAGGTAAGAGGTTGTGATACAACACATACATAGGGAGGTAAGAGGTTGTGATACTGTCTGGTAGAGCGTGCTCACCTCATCAGAGCCATCTGCACAGTCATGGTCTCCATCACACTTCCAGCGGCCAGCGATGCAGCGGCCGTTGGTACAGGCGAACTCACTCTCGGAACACTGGCGAGGCACTGTAGGGCAGGAGTAGCACGGTTCAGAGAGGGGTGTGTGTATGTGGGGAGGGTATATACAGTAACACGGAGTGGAGAGAAGCTAAGGGAGGGAGAGGGAGAAGAGATGCTGAAGCCCCAGACACATAACACCGCTCACTTGTCGCCCGTCACTCTGTGGCTGTAAATGTAGTCGCTTGTTTACATTAGTTATCCCTCTCGTATATATTTCCCCTGTCATCTGTCAGTCCACGATATCCTTAGCTCCCATTGGCTGTCACCTCAGGTTGGTTAGTTTATCTCGGTACCCGACCGTTATTTGGTCGCGACTAGTAGCTGCTGAATGTCACTGACGTTCCATTGTCTCTTATGTGTGTCTGGGGCTTAACACCGCTTACATACTGGATGTGTGATTTCCTTACACTGCATAGATTCTTACCCAACCACGATGCAACATTCTACGCAACTACCCTTTCTGATTACAGTTGGTATTCATGGTGATGCAAGCAGGTCCCATGGCAGGTCCTAGTAAGCTAATTAAACGGACATTGTTCCAGGCGAAATGGTAAATGTACTACATTTATAATGAAATAAAATGTTTATTATTTAAGTAAGTAAAGTTTTCGCCAATAAAATGAACACACAGCTTCAAGTCAGGTTTCCGCATGGGTTTTATTGCATGCGTTTTCTTTCACCCCAATGCCTGCGTAGCCCTTCACCTGTCGCTACTGCATATGCAACGCAATGTTGCTACAGTAGCTCTACTCTGTGCTCCATAGCAAATGAGTGGAATTCCTGTGAAAAGGTACGCAACTACGCATCCAGTATGTGAGGGCCGTAAGCCGGAAGGTTGACAGAGCTTTGGACCAAAACTACCAATGGGGGCTCTGTTAACAGTCACACACTGTACACACACACACACACACACACACGTACTGTACGTACACACAGCACACACACAGGAGAAGATAACATCCTGTCACAACACCCACAAGGTGAGGAATCAGGGGTTAAGATGGAGGACAGGAGCTAGCGGGGACTAGAGGGAATGACACGCTTCGCCAGCTGGGGACAGGCACACAGAGGAAAGGGGGGCGGCTGGCTGGCTGGGGAGGGGAAAGAAGGGGGGGGATGCACTGTAACCGTGGAAACACCTACCTCTAGCTCACGCCCACAGGCCGGTGTGAGATGCAAAATAGACATGAGATGGCGTGAGATGTGAAAATGGCCACACAACGGTGCAGGTCAACTTGTACAACCGTGCACTCGAGCCAATATGGTATCCCGTGCCATAACACGCACACACACACACACACACACACACACACACGCACACGCACGCGCACGCTGCCGTGTGAGCACCGTTCCTTCATGACCGTGCTGTGCAGGGGAGTGAACTGCGCTAGAGAAAAGTCAGCAGCTGATAGACCCACCACACTTGTCTTCATCAGAGTTGTCCCCACAGTCATTGTCGTAGTCGCACTGCCAGCGGCCCGGGATACAGCGGTTGTTCTTACAGCGGAACTGGTAGGGCTCACAGGTCCGCTCGTCTACGCGCACACACACACACACACACACACACACACACACACACACACCTTAGCCAACATGCTATACATGGCATATACATGCCTTATGTAATCCCTACAAGTAATGTACAGTATAAACCACACCATTCCTGCTCTGTTGTCATGGCGACTAAGGCTCGGGAAAGACAATGTCCATATGAATCAGTGAATGATTTGGAATCAATAATATGATGTAAATATTTGATATTTATATAAACGTCATCCCATACTGTACTGAACTAATGGTGGGTATGCATGTAAAACGCTGTTCTATGAATTTAGGATGACCTTCAGTACCGGGGTCAGAGGTCACCCAGGTCACAGCTGACATCCACTGAGTCTGGCGGCCAGTGGAACTTACACAGGACTGCCGTGACATTGCATGTATCATTCCAAAGGTTAAACGTAAAAGCGGGTGGTCATCAATGAACAGGTGCTATAGCCTTTCCCCCCTTCCCCCTCACCACACTCCTCCTTGGGCTCGTCCGAGGCGTCTCCGCAGTCGTCCTCCCCGTCACACTTCCAGCGGGCCGGGATGCAGCGGCCCGAGTCCTTACAGCGGAACTCGTCCACGCCGCACGTCATCTGGGCTGCACCAGAGGAAGTTGTACAGGTCACAACTGGCCCACGTGGCGCTGGGCCGGGCAACACAACACTCCTATGCCTCGTCTCCACTGGGGCTTTACCAGTGGAGTCGATTAGCATAAATCACCAGGGTCACACCGGTGATTTATGCTAATCTCGGCTCTAGACTTTATATGTTTAACATAAAAGGTTAAATTTTCGCTGAAAGGACATTTTTAATATGCTTTAGATTAAGACAAAACTAGAACAATCCTCTCTAGCCTAAACTTGTCCTGTTTGGTCAGAAGACGAAAATTACGATCTTTGTATAAATACATTTTGTGTCAACATCCTGTTTCACAAATACAGTATTGTTATAATTAAAATATTTGCTGCAAAGAAATCTAATTATTTTCTGCATATAACACAGCAGAAGACTACAAGAACACAGCTAATTAGATTTAAGGTTGGCGCGAGGCTACGTCACGAGCAAACCCCGCCCGAGTGCTAAAGTCCGAGGCTTGGCACGACTTGTCTATAGGCCATATAATGGCCGAGAAGCCCTTGTCAGTGGAAACAGAGACATTTCTGTTTCCACTTAGGGTAAACCACCGGTGCTTGGCACCAGTGGAAACGATGCATTACTGATAGACCCCCCCCACTCTCCCCCATCACGCTCTGCTAGGGCCTTACTGCAGTTGGCGGGCTCATCGGAACCGTCCACGCAGTCGTTGTCCCGGTCGCACACCCACACGCGCGGGATGCAGCGCTTGGTGATGGCACACTGGAACTGGTTGGGAGCGCATGTCACCTCCGCTGCACAGCACGCCCACACGCACGCACACACACACACACACACACGCGCACGCACACGCACCATTCAAACCCAATACACAGGGACCTGCATGTGCTCTATAGCAGAGGTTCTCAAAGTGGGCTCAGAATCACCCCGGGGGTCACAACATGCTTTAAAGGGGGCGCTAGAGTATTTTAATATTTAATAATGTTTTACTATTTGTTATTGTATTCAATACGTGTACATGTACGTGTATTTCCCACTGGTCTAAACTATGGTTTAGGTTATCATTTGTGTTTTCATATTTGTGCACTACAAAGGAGGCATACCGTAGCTTACAATGGCCCTGTGATTTTGCATGCATGCATGCTGGGTGTTGCTAAGCAATCAACGACTTATGGTAGTAAAAACAAATGTGAATACTAGTGCCTTATATGAAATGCTGTCTACTGTATGTGACAGTAAGCAGTAGCTATATATAGCTGTTTGACTGTGGCATAATGGCATGTATTAACTCAAAGTCACGTGGTGTCTCACTGTTGATGAACCCCCATGGTGAGAATATTTGATGGGGAACTTACGGCAGTCCTTCTCATCCTCTCCCTCTCCACAGTTGTCCTGTCCATTGCAGCGAAAGATTCCGGGGATACAGCGGCTGGGATGGCTGCATTTGAACTGACTGGGCAGGCACACATGGATGTCTGCGGCAACAGGACGCAAATGAGTCAATGCGAGGGAACAGGATGACATTGTGTGTGTGCGTGTGTTTGTGTGTGTGTGTGTGTGTGTGTGTGTGTGTGTAGGTGCGCGTACCACAGTTGGCTTCATCTGAGTTGTCCTGACAATCATTGTCTCCATCACAGATATAGGCTGGGTTGGTGCAAATGCCTGTACCACACTGGAACTGGCCTGGCCTGCATTTAAACTCAGCTGGGATGGCAAACGCAATGGCATGTTAGCAAACCTTTGTATACTTTATATTCAGGTGTGTCTGTGTATGATGTAGGTCATGTAAATGTAAATTATATTATCATAGTACTATTTTATTTGTTGATTTGTCACTACGGTTATATGAATTCTGGATGTCTGATGGAATTGGATTAATGTATCTCCATCTAGCGCTTAAAACATTCTATATGATCATCTTACATTGTATATTTACAGCATCATTGTCACTACGGTTATATTAATTCTGGATGTCTGACAGAATTTAATTAATGTATCTCCATCTAGTGCTTAAAACATTCTAAATGATCATCTTATATTGTATATTTACAGCATCATAACTACAACTGTAGAGATAGAGCAAGAATTATTAAAATTAAAAATTATTCTTGTGTTTTCAGGAGTTTTAACAGTGAGAGAACATGAGAATTAACTCCCATGTCCCTGTTTACAGGCACATTGGAAGAAAGAATACTTTTTACGCAGTACTTCATGTCACTCTGAAAAAGAGCCCACTGGTGATTTACTGTAACCGAAAAGCATATTTCTTTTCATCTTGTATAAAACACGCTGTAGAGAAAAGATGAGCGGACTTCCTTCATCACTTACGACAGTCGGCAGGCTCGTCTGAGCGATCCCCACAGTCGTCTTCAGTGTCACACTTCCACCAGAACGGAATGCACTTGTCGTTCTTGCAAACAAACTTCAGGCAGAAACATGTGGTGGTAACGCGATAGGGAAATTTAATTTAATCCGTTTGTTTTCAAAGTGTTTAGTCACATTTACAGTCTCACTGGTATTTACAAAAGCCTGATTTCACACAGGAAGTAAACAATGGCCTTAATTGTACAGGGGAAAACTCTATAATTTGCTATTTGTATTATCAGGGTATTAGCAGCTCACGTGGAATGAGATTAAAACAAAGAAAAACAAACACAAACAAAGCAAAACACACAATGGAGAGAAAAACTAACAGGCTGGCGCCCACTAACCTGGCTTGCTGTGCAGTTGGACAGGCACTGTTTTCCGTCAGCCGCCAAGTAGAAGTTGGTGGGGCAGGCGCACTTGTAGCCCCCTCCAGGCGAGAGCAGACACAGATTACTGCAGCCCCCGTTGTTCGTCTGGCACGGGTGGCCCAGCACTGAACGCAAGAGGTCAGAGGTCAGCACAGCACCGGGGCTAAACGCATACTGCACTGTAGCCTGGACGCTCGGCCCTACCCTCGGGCTGGCGGTAGGGGTGGTAGATGTGGATGTCCATGGGTCTGTGCAGGGTGCTGATCAGGGTGGTCTTGTTGGTGCCCTGGGTCTTGTGGGCCCTGTTGATGGACTTGGTCTCCCAGTCGGTCCAGTAGATGTACTCCTCAAACAGAGTCATGGCAAAGATGTGAGGGATGTCCTGGGTTAGAACTGCAGGAGCACACACACACAAACACAAACACACACACACCAACAGTTAAAGGTATAGTCAGCAATTGTAAGATAATTGTAAGCGAATACAGTTTTTTGTCACAAAATATCTCCTCGCATTTCGCTAGCTTACCTAGCTTCTCTGTGCGTGCTGAAAAAATTATCTGGTACTTCTACACATCCCTGGCTCCGTAAATAGGATCACAAACAAAGTGGTGCATTCACGCACGCAACAACAATGCCCTTGGCTTCGCAACGCGTGTCAATGTGTGGGGGCGGATCTACTGAGGTTTGTTTTGGATTTGAGCTTGAAGTTAGCAAGCGTTCTCGAGAATGCCCCTGCCTTTACTGTCATTACCAACCACACGTCAACTGTGAGAGCTAAGCTCTTGACCAGGTTCTATCCCAAGACAAAGACATCAAAGGTCATACCTGTGTGCCTTTTGGTTCCGTCAAGGCTGGCGAACTCAATGTAGTCCTCCCTGGCGTCGGCCCAGTAGATGCGGTCGTTGATGAAGTCCAGGGTCAGCCCATTGGGCCAGGTGATCTTGTCCTCCACAATGACACTCCTGTTGGCGCCGTCCATCCCTATTCTGCCAATGTGAGGGTTGTCTCCCCAGTCCGACCAGTACAAGTACCTGGAAGGGACGCCAGGTTCACTCAGAGGGGGCCACACACAAGGTCAAACCCCTCACAATACTTTGTTTTGTTCTGCAAATTTCATCTCAACAACTATATTCCACGCGTACACGCACAATTTGTAAATACGTAGCTTTTTCTACGTGGTTCATCCTTTCATCCACATCTCAACAGTATACGTCATGTCCTTTGTTTACACAAGGCGTTTATACACAAGCTTGAAAGCATTTGAATGTGGATGGCTATTTGGTCTTAAACAGTGCTGTACAGGATATCTTTTTTAAAAGAAGCCCTATTTATCTATAATTCCTATTTAAAAATGTATGTGTACGTGCGTGTGGACTATAGCCTCACGAGACCATCCTGATCTCGCAAGCTTTCAGTTTCACTTTGCCGCGAGACTCAGTCTGAAAAGCCTGGAAATCAAGTTGATTCAGGCCGGTAAACCTAATGCGTTGCTAATCAGCTATCGTAGTTTAGCTACGGGCGTGGTTTATGTGTGACGTAGGCGACCTGGAAACAACCCAAGTCGAAAAAGCCTAGAGATAATACAATATAGCATCGGTTTATTCAAATTTATTAGAAGAGCAAAGGCTTTTCTCAATGGAAAATATGTTCTCTTCTCATGACTTTTCTACTGCAAGAGTGGATAACAACAGACTGCTGGTTCACAGGTTTGTCCAATCGCATGCAATGTTTTTTTTTTTAAAGCGCCTGCCCTCTTGAATCCATTTCAATGGACAGCTCTTCAGATGGATGTGTCTAACAGACACAATTATCTGGTCTTGTCAGGTTATGAGGACTAGTCTCTTCATTTTGTTTGCTGTAATATTTTATAAATCAAACAATAAAACACATGCTGTTCAATACACTACAAGATCAGGAAAACAACAAAAGCTACATTCTTCACTTTGAGTCCAGAGTTGTCCCTGTGGTATGAGCCAGCATTACAACAACACTGTCCACAGGACCATGGTCTGGTGTGAATACCTGCCAGACAGCTGCTTCAATCAGTGGCAGAACCACAGGTGCAACAGATCAAGCAATCAACACTCCCCCAGGCAACAGTATGATACATGAAATTGGTAGTGTGTGTGGAGGCAGGCAGGAGTCTACTTTCTGTTACCTTGAGTAAAGACAAGTAGTAATAGAACATCACCAAATAATGCATCTCCTCCCATTCTGCTAGTTCACCATTCTCCCTGCACATTGAAAAAAGAATCTGCAGCTCTACACAGCCCTGGTGCCATAAATAAGAACACAAAGTGGTGCACACGGCACACAACAACAATATCCTTAGCCACATTGCCTTCACAATGTGTTTCCAATGGGTGGGACGGAGCTTCTGAGAGAGCACACTATGGCGTTGAAGGGAGAGGTGGCTAGCAAGAGCTCTCATTGGAGCCCTGGAACAGCAGATTACCCCTTTTAGACTTTTCATGCCAATGTGACAGAGAAGTGATTGAACTGAGAGTTTTCTCTGTGTGTTCTTCCTTCTCATCAGTGTCACAATACACAGACAGTATATGAATCACTCCGTAACAGTGCGCACTCCAGGGCTAGATCCTGTAGGCGTGGACACGCGGCTGTGCTCACCCGTAGCGCACGTCTACAGCCACGGCGCGCGGCTCCTTCAAGCCACTGTTGACGAGGACCGTCCGGTACGCTCCGTTCAGCTTCGACACCTCTATGGTGTCTCGGCCTTTATCGCACCAGTACAGGTTTCCTCCCACCCAATCAACAGCCAGGCCATCTGGGTTGCTAAGCGACGTGCGGTGGAGGACCTGTGGATACGTGAAGACACTATAAGGATCTACCATCAACAAACAAGGATAAGGGATTCTGCTGTTATAGCACACAAAATTTTGTCTCTCCTCTAGCAGGGCACTATTCCACCAGACTGACCTGGACATCGCTGCCATTTATGTGCATGCGCCGGATCATGCTGCCCTGGGTGGTCACATCCGTCCAGTAGATCATCTGCTGCCGATAGTCAAAGTCCAGAGCCACCGCGTTGTTCAAACCCTGTGGCAGCACAGCGGTTATGGTAGCTAGTGGGAAGGACCAAACTCTACCATGGCAGGGAGCTGTATATTTATATGGCAGGAAAGGGTTGGTCCAACAGCCTCACCTGTTTGAGCAATGTGTAGTTGGAGCCGTCCAAGTTGAGCTTCCTCAAGTAGTAGCGGTTAGCAAAGATTAGGAAAGGCTCCTCATCTGTAGGTAAAGAAAGTCACATGAATATGCAGATGTAAAAGACGGAATTCCACTGGCTGACAAACGTAGCTTTTTGAGACAAAGCATAAAAACAACAATGTACACATAAATATACACGTGTGTGTGTGTGTGTGTGTGTGTGTGTGTGTATGTATGTGTATATATATATATATATATATATATATATATATACACACACCTCTAAAAAAGTATATAATGACACAATAGCGGGTCCCAAGTCACACTAATATTACATTTCCATGTACTGTACAGACCCTCTTTATCCTCTATAAAGCTGACTTGTCCCTGATGCATCTTACCAGAGGTGGACTTGCAGATGGTGGGGTTTTCCGGGCTGAGCTGGAATCCGTCAACACACAGACAGTGGAAGCTGCCGTGTGTGTTGATGCAGTGCTGCGTGCAGGGATACGAGGTGGCGCACTCGTCTATATCCACGCACGTCTTGCCGTCGTCCTTCAGACGGAAGCCGGCGTGGCACCTGCACTGTGGAGAGGCACGTGCGCACGTTAAGATAGGTATTTTTTTTCGCTAGCCGCTAATCGCCGGAGCGCTACGGCATCACTTGCGTCTCCTCACTTTGAAGCCCGTCTTGAGGTCCTGGCAGAGCTGCGAGCAGCCGCTCAGCTTACTGTTCAGGCACTCGTTGACGAAACAGTTGAGCTCGTCGGAGCTGTCGCCGCAGTCGTCCTTGTGGTTGCACAGCAGCGCTTGGTTGACGCACGCCCCGTTGTGGCACGCGTACGCCGTGTCGTTGCACTTCTTCTCTGTCAGGGATCAAAGACAGCCAGGGTAAATGAGGTAACGTGTTCCAGGCTGACTAGCTTGTTGCTAGCGGGGGGGCGGGGGGGGTCTCTAACCTGAGCTGTTGCAGTGCGGGTTCTTTGGCGCTTCATCGGACCGGTCGTGACAATCAAACTCTCCGTCACACTCCCATTTGCTCTGGACGAGGCAGCGGCCGTTGGCGCAGCGGAACTCAGTGGGGCCGCAAGCTGGGTACTCTGGAGCACAACGACAGACACATTTCCATAGGAACGAGGAGACTCCATTTTGACACCACCCCAGGGACGCTTTTCCCTGTACGTACCACACTCCATGGATTCGTCGGAGCCGTCGCTGCAGTCGGTGTCGTGGTCACACACAAAGTGCTTGGGGATGCACTGCCTGTTCTGACACATGAACTCATTGCTGCTGCAGGTGTTGTTGAACACTGAGGGAGAGTTAAAGGTACAGTCAGCTACTGCACGCTAATTGTAAGATAGTACAGTTTTCGAAAAGTTCACCAAATGTCTCCTCGCATTCCGCTTACCTTACCGTTCTCTGTGCGCGTTAAAGAAATATTCTGATACTTCTACACAGCCCTGGCTCCGTAAATAGGAACACAAACAAAGTGGCGAACACCGCTCGCATCAACAAAGTCGTAGCACTACGCTTTGCTTCACAATGCGTTTCGATGTGTGTGACGGAGTGATATTATTTAGATTTTAAGTTAGCAAGCGTTATAATAATATATAATTATAGATTAATGACCCTGCCTTTAAGTCGTGTTAGCAGGTTTGAGGGACAATTGTCGGTAGGGTGGTAGACTTAATACTGAAGTGAGTGTTCCGGTGTGTATTAGAGTGTGACGGTGAGACCCTGTGCTCACCACAGCCAGCTTTGACGCTCTCGTCTGCTCCGTCAGGGCAGTCTTTGTCCCCGTCGCACTTCCACCGCTGAGGCACACACATGTGAGAGCCAGGACACTGGAAGGCCTCAGGACTACATGTCTTGGCCTCTGTTGCAGATGCATAGTTAACAGTTAGTGTATTTCATACATGTAGGTAAGATATATGATACTGGGGGGGGGTTAAGTGTTACAGCAGCAGGATGTAAAGGACAGGTAAATGACAGCCGGATTATTTAATTTCCCATTGTGTTCTGTTCAACTAACTGAACATTCTAGACTGTTCTTTGTAATGGTTCTTATTATACACTCACCTAAAGGATTATTAGGAACACCATACTAATACTGTGTTTGACCCCCTTTCGCCTTCAGAACTG
>JAODUE010000020.1:2788812-2830115 GCA_027564755.1 Amblyopsis hoosieri | reverse complement strand
TATTGTTTTTAATGACGTTGTAGTGTGAAGCACTTTGTGTTACATGAATTTGTATGAAAAGTGCTATATAAATAAAGTTTGATTGATTGATTGATTGATTGATTGATGATGAGTTCATGGGAAAATTGGAAAACCGGGATGCATGGCAGAACGGTGACCTCTGCCAACATCAAACCCATGTAGCACAAGACTGATTCTGTGTGAATTATTTGTTGAAATTAATTAAATTAAAAAGCTTCCCACTCCAAACTCCCCAACAACATCCAAAATGTTTTCCAGAAATTTCAATTAACCTACATCTGGCAGTCACAAGCAATTTCCCTTCCCCTCCTGCAAAACACTAACATGTCAAATCTGCTCATACCACACATCTTTTAATTATTAATAGACTAACAGAGGAACAACAAGCTGGGAGAGAGGGGGGATGATGTCCTAGATGGCCTTGTTCATCTGAGAGGAATGTTTAGCAAAGTTGATCATCTTGTGGTTATTATTTAAATGTGTGGTTTAACAATAATCGCAGCATTTTATTCATACTCGTGTTTAACTAAATTAATGTATTTTTTGTACAAAAGCAAACATGCTACTTCACATGGAATTGCGTCCACTATACTCGCATGCTTCACAAACTATTTCAATTTTATTTTTGTTCTAAACAAATGAATCAAGTCACATGTTTGATGACTAACCTACAAATGAAAGCCAATCTCCAAGAGCTGCTTCTAAATTGCTTTGCTCAGGAGCAATTATAAAGGGATCTGTTGATTTTGTGACTCTCGTTGGTCTTGGAGTGGCAAGCACTAATGTGAACCTAATGCAAAGTGACGTGTGTAACAGGAGTCACAATCCAGTCACCTGAACTGCTATTAAGTCCAGATTCCAAGGAGAAATATCATACTTGTGTCCACAAGAGTTTCCACGGGTAACTGGATCAACACACACTGATATTAGTCAATAATATCACTGTAAGAGTCTATGGCCAAATATTGAGTTTCAGGAAGTCCTAATTTATATTCCCACATATTTATGCATTCCCACACACTTTCACAAATCCCTCTCACTGCCTGGTCTGTGGCCAAATTGCATTCACTGTGTGCACTGCACATCTTACTTAGCCTGCCTTGAGGGTATCAACTTACTCTGAAATGTCATACAGTAATATTTATTAGACATGTGTCTGAGAATTGTTTTTTGATTCATATAAAAATAAATATTTAGGCTACTTTCCAATGACAGTATTACACAATATCCTGGGGAAAATAGATGTTGACGGAGTGCTACATGTCTATAGACCAAGCTGACAGATCCGAGAATTCTATGTGATTTTGAATATAACAAAGTTTCATTCATTCTCCAGTAGATTTGATTAGTGTTTTTATCAGTTATAGACAAAATGTGTAGACTATTATTGTTTAAGTCAGCTATAGTTTACTTTAGCCTATCGATTATACCAAAACACAGATGTTTTAAATGTGCAGAAGCTTTTAACACGGCATGTTAGCTATTAAAGTCCAGGGGTTAATACATTAATTCAAATAAATTAATTTATCATTGACATGAATATGTCACATGCATATTTACTTCCCTCCCCCAAAAAAGAGGACAGAAGAGTGTGTTGATATGCCTACCAGAGAATTGTAAAGCAATACATAAAGCAATATATAACCCTTACTGCATCATATTCCATATGTTCCTGTATTTCCCAGAGTTCCTGTTTTGTGCATAAATTGTTTTAGGCCTACAAATCCACCAGTATACAACCTGAAATGAACAGCTCAGTATGCCTAAATTTTTACGGTATGCTAAAGTTGAACCGGTCGTGATATTTTTCTCAAGAGTGAACTGCGGTGACTTCTCCCCGGGTTGGGTGTTATGAACAGTATGTGTTTGTGTGTGCATGCGTGGACAGGAGACAGCATTAGCAGTCCATCAGCTGTGTTTGCTCTGCTTGTTCTATCCTGAGGGAAGCTGGCACCAGCGTGGGTGTGATAGTGACACTATGTCGCTGCCATGTACCAAATATTAAGCTAAATATTAGAGAGGAGGCATATGCTTACCGTCAAGCTGTTTCATATTAGTTGCTAATTAGACAGTACAAGGTAAACGTACCTCATTTGATCAAGAAGGGGTTGTGCAATAAAATTGATATGATTGTTTGGATTTATCGGTATGAAATGTGGCAAAAATGTTCAGCCTATTGGAATTATTACATCAACACCCACTGTGTTATACTGTGTGTGTCACTGTATATGACCCAGCCATTATATGATGTTATCCCCTCTTTTAATACCCTATACCTAACCCTGCCAGCAGGTGATATTGACAAGAAGAATGACACCTGGTGTTCTTTTCAGCCAACTGAATTGCAACAGAATAATGAGGAGAGTGGGATAAGGCAAACCAAGGGGCAGTGTGCTTCTGTATAACTGCTTCCCTCTGATGTCCATGAGAAAGAAGCTCTGTGATCAGAGATCTAATAAACCAGAGGATATGCTGCAACGCCTTTCCTGGAAGGAGGGAGCAGTTGCCATGGCAACCGTGCCACAAGCTCTGCAGGTTAATGGAGGGAAATTATGACTTGCTGGTTGCAGAGGTCAACCAACACAGAGCGACCGCTGCGTAAACTTTCAGCTCTCCTTGAAAAAGTTTTAGTTATTCCCCTGAAATTACAAAAAAGTGTTTCAATAATATACCAAGAATACAAATTATTTAAGAATTATATGTTGTAGCCTATAAACGCTGAATGACCACGATACTGAAAGACACATTCGTTCAAATTAGACTAATTAGGTTAATCAATTCAACACATTTTCCAGTCACTGAAAAATAACTACATTTAAATCAATACACATTACACAAATTTACATTAATATGTGTTTGTCTTATATAATGCAAATTACACTACTGAATGCATTTAATTGACTTTTAATATTCCTATACGCATTTCAAATAAGGTGTGTTCTATACAGTAAAGGATCCATGGTTGTGTCACATATTGTGCCACAACAACAGTGGGTAAAATGTTGCTAGACACACTGCAGACACATCTGCTGTTGCAGGTTGTAATCTAGTTACTCAAGCATCTCAAGCCATCCTGCAAAAAGGATTGAGAAAGATAAATCATAGCAACCCAATTAGGCTAGAAGTTAATCTTCAATTTCCAGTCAACACAATTGCATGATGTTTTGATTAAGAAGCAGCAAATACAAGCTAACCAATAAACACACTATATGCACACCATAGCTCGTGTGTGTCACCACAGAGATGATTAGATCTATATCCCTGCAGCTGTCCAAAAAAGAACAGCTCAAGCACCTTTTCAGCAGCAAGCGATGAAGTACTGCCACTCCAATGCCATCTGAGAGAAAATAGAGATGAGGGCAAAGATGACTCACTTATTTTCAGAAGTAAAAGTTAAGCAATTATACCATACAACATATCACCAATATGTAGCTCAAAGGGCAGTCAAAGTGCACATAACATCAACGTTACTATACAATACATTTCAGCAGATCTTTCAATTGATGTTTTGCTGTTGGTGGAGAAATCATAAAGGCTTTATCTTTGTTAAAACTGGCAGAAAAAAGAATTCCCTTCTGTGTGTCAATATATTTCCTCCCAATGTATAGACCTATATGCTACTGTACAATATTAGGTGTATTCAGGGTTTGGTACGTTATACTTTTTAGATGTAATCTGTTACAGTTATAGTTACCAGACAAAAAATATATTCAGTAACATCATTTTTGGATTACCTACATTTAGTAACACACTATGACTATTACTTTTAGATTAGTTCATGGCAGTGCCAAATCTTTCTATTTTTGTGACTGTATATGTTGCGCAGGGGATCATATTAATACTTTATTTAAATTATTGATTGACCTTAAATGAAAGGTTAATAAGAGAACAGTTGATTGTTTTATGCATTTTTCTTCTGCAAACTTCCCATTTAAATTTAAAAGTAGTCAGAGATGAAATCATTTAATTTTTAAAAAATTCCTGAAATCTGATTCCATATGTTAGCTGGTAACTATAATGGATTACAGATACATTTTGTATTTTTTATTTAATAAGTTACTTCCCAACCCTTGCTGTCTTATTCACTGGGCTTGCAAAGACCACTTAAACTAAATATTTGGTAAATTACGTTTGGAAATTGAAACTGGAAGAAACAATTACAATTTAGTAGTACAGTTCTCCATCTTCCAACCACGACAGGTTCCAAAAGGAGGTAAGGTGGAGCAGATGGCCGGGTTGCCAGGTTGAACATCAAGTGACAGACGAGTTTTTGTCCAGCTGCCTCGCGTCGCGCCAGGCAGCTGCTCGTCACTGGATAGAGGAGCGCCGTGCGCTGTAGCGTAACCAGTGTGGTAACCGTGGAGTCTCACTGGTCCAATCACGACCAGTGAGAGTGATACATACATATATTTGTTACGATCAAGAGGCACATTTGTTTCAAAATTGTATTTGCGGCAGTAGCGTATCTTATCGTTTAAACTCTGAAAGCCTTTCTCCACCCTCTCGATTTTATCGCGGAGCTGCGAATTGTGCACGGCTGAGATAACATACAGCATTCTGCCTAGTGTATGGGAGACACCACGCTTAATAGGTGAGAGTGATATGTTTATTTATTGCTTATGTGTCGCCTAATTGGATTTGCATACTCTAGGGCGATGTAATGTTAAAAGTATTATCCTGAATTGTTTTTGCTTAGTTGGTTGAAACAAATCCATAGCCTGTCGATTTGATTATGAGAGTAATGATGGTAGATAGGTGAAGTAATGTTATTGTGTAGCCTATAACTGCATTGATTCAATGAAACAACAAAGCAGTCTTTCTGAGCTGTGGTCGTAAACGCCCGCACAGAGCATGGCTACCGCAAATAATTAAGCAAGGGTTTTTAATTAGCTTCATGAAAAAAGGCAATTAAATGTTACATAATAGAAAAATGTCTAAGGAATATACAAACCTAATCTAAATGTAACCAGTGTAGGTAGCCTATTCCGTATGTCTGCTGGATATTTAGGCTTGTATAAAATGTGTGCATTGAATACATTTAACCAATATAGCCTACATATTTATATGTTTTTCAATAAAACATATAGAAAACGAATGAAGCGAGAAGAAATTAAGTATTAAGTAAGAATTGCATCACTTTGAATCAGCATTTATATCATGAATGATCACAATTATTTTTCTTAGCATCTTCAGAATTAAGTCAACTTAAATAATATTGCTTGTGGATCCCTGCTATATCAAATATGATCATGCCAGGATTTCTGATTATTGCCCATTGACACAACTAGGTTAGAGCTAAACAATGTGTATCATTCCCACAAATTGCAGTGTCACGTGTGGGTTTAGAGTGCAGCTGAAACAGCTGAGAAGCCGCTAGACACATGTGTTTCATCAGACCTATTTGCATGAGTAAGGGCTGGGAAACTGGCAGATGTCTGAACCTAGCCCAGTGGGGGTGTAAAACACAGACAATCCACTGTTTCTACAAAGTTGGCTTAGAAATGGTAAGGCAGTGACTCTGCATTGTTTCAGTCACCTTTGTGAACTGGTTCCATGCCTTCAGCTGCTGCATTACAGCAACACCTGTTACAGTCCAGTACCACAATAAGCCATAGCATGTTCACATATATGAATACATTGTGGTCTGGCTATAGCCTAGTACATGTTTTGATAAGGCACAACCAGTATTTTTTGGCCAATAGTTTTTAGAGTTAATTTCAGGGAAAAACTACTTTATTGGACTGACTGCACTTTAGTGATATTTTGAGACAGAAATACTAATTGAACCATGTGTTACTAGGACTTGTTTGAAGGACTAAACATAACAGAGTGACCCCCAATCGTCATGTGTACAATGACGTAGCCTCAGTCAAGAGTCATGAGAGCCAGCCATAACAAACACTGTGTTTCAGTGAGAGCATTGTCAGTTTGGTACTGACTGACTTCAGTATAGCCTGTTGGGGTCTTCAGAGAGAGACATGGGTGAAGCAGCTTGACCTTCTCCCATTGTGAATTCAATCAAAAGAACCAATTTGTTAAATTAGAGAGACACAAGTCGAAACAATAAATTACATCAGAACAGTTTAAAAGTACGCAACAAAAAACTCAAATGAAAACAAATGAATATAATGAAAGTCGAGAAGGGATAAAAGAGGCTTGCATTTAAAAAAAAAAAACATCAAAAGCTATGAATACAGGTTTAAAAGGTAGGCTTGGTTTATAAAAGCTCTTTGTGAAAGTAATTTTGTCAGCATATTCTCCTATGGAGCCTTTTTGAAAACACCTTTAACGTTTTGGAACATTTCAAGCTGTCACATTTTATATGCAATTTAATCTTCCTTAGGAGAACATGTTTAATGTGTTACTTCAAACGGGGCATCAACGTTAAGAGGAGTTTGGCTAAGTCAGCACTGTTGAGCCATGAGACGACGACAATATACAGCCGTTTGAATGAAGGAAGACTGTGTACGGGGGGTGGGATAATGAGGGCAAAAAGGGGAGTGTAACATGAAAAGTACAGAGGAAAATGGTGTCAGCATTCATCTCTACCCTGCAGGGAATTGCTGTAAGCGCGCGCTGCTCTTAAAATGAAGCTTGCATAGGAAGTGCACAGTAAATAAGGACACTCCTCCCCTAGACTAGATTCATATTCTCCCACAGTGCCATTCACTGAGGTTCTCCTGACCACCGTATCGTCCTCTCCTCCTCTCCTCTCCTCCTCGGGAGCATACATGGTCCCCCGGCAGCTGCACTAAAGCCCTGTGTGATGTGAAGCGATACACTTGCATACTAATGGAGCCGGAACAGGGTGTCTCTCAGGCAGGCCGATGCGGTGAGGGCAGGGAGACCCCATCAACCTGGCCTGGCCTGGCATGGCCTGGCCTGCCAGAACCACAGGGCAGATGGAGGATGTGCCTGCTGTGGCTGACCGCTGTACGAGATGTATCAATTAAATAATATATTGTTACCATGACAATGTGCTGTGGTTGCCGCTTAAAGATGAAAACACTAATGGCTGTTTTACAGACATGTATTAAGCCTAGTCTACGACTAAAAGCAAAATTAAATGAAGATCTCCATTGGAAAAAAGCTTAGTCTAGGACTAGGCTTAATCAATGTCTGTGAAACCGGCCATAAGAGGGTTAAGCTTAGTCCGAGACTAAATGAAAGCTTCAATGAAGATCTCCATTGAAAGTTTCTATGCTTAATCCATGTCTGTGCAACCAGCACTAAAGGTCCTCCCCAGCATTTTGTGTTGTAAACACCACTACATGCCTACTGTATATACTGTGGATGCAGGGGATAAGTGAGTGTGAGTCACTCAGGTGCAGGAGAATACGCAGTCTCTGAGATTCATACCAAAACAATAGCACCTTTTGTACTCCAGAATGCTGAACACAAACTGAGGAGTGCCTCTTTTAAAGTAGCACTCTGTCTCATAACGGCAGCTGTATCATGTATATGGATATGCTTCCATGCCTGCTGAGAGAGAAAATATGTTCATCTTTTTGTGGTCATCTGTTTATGCCAGTGGTAGATCTTCAAAGTGTTTCTTCTGCTGCCTAATGGCCCTCACACAGCTTTCCTCGATCACGTGTGTCCTCATTTGAGTATGAAATAGATCGGTGGCATAGCCATCGCTATGGTGACAGCATGGAAGTGTGCCAGTTGCGTAGCAGCTGATTCGGCAACATTTCTTACAATTTCCATTTACAGACAAACTAAGGATTGTAGCTTTTCTTGTCTTCTGAAAACACTTGATAAAAGTGAGGATCCTGTTCAGCTTTCATCTGAAACTATGATTGGTGAGCATAACTAAAGTACCTAGATATTGAGAACCCAAACAAAGCACTACCCGAAACACGGTCTTGAAAGTCTTGAAGGAAAGAGTATAAGGTGTTTTGCAGACAAGGCACATCAAATAGAGTTAACCACATTTCTAACACAAAAGCTTAGGGAATATGGCCAGTTTCCTCTGGGGAAAGCAAAAACTCACGATACCCAGATCAAACAAAAGAAAGTCATGTTTCTTTAATTTGACCATGGCTTTGTGCTTCTATAGTTGGTTGGATCCACTTCATTAGTCTGTGCTGTCTGAAGAGTCTGTCTTATAAATGCATTCACGGGGCCTTGGCACTAAACAGACAAATAATATTGTGTCTCACAATTAGATCTTGTCCTCTTGCAGTTCTATCCCTTTGATCCTCTGGGCCGTGCTTCTCTGGAGGACTTTGTGCTACAATGAGTGTCGATAAGAGCCGGAGTTTCCAGTTGCTTTGATTACAATAACATAAGAATTGGGCGAATTAAGAGTGAATAGTGTTTGTTGGAGACTATAGCTCTTATTAGGTAGCCTGATAAGAGCATCCTGATTTAGCAAGGTCCATGTTTTCTTCATATCAAATTAGCCTGGAAACTGTCCATTCAAAATATTGTGTGATAGAGTGGTGCCAATAATACGGTGTCAATCAGTTCATTAACAGGCACTGTGTAGCACCTTCAACTTTAGAACAAGACACATCTGGGGTGGTATTTGTGAACGCAGGCACCTAATTGTTGTCTGCACCAACTTAACTGAGGCCGATGGACTGCTGGTTCTTTGTTTATAGTGGGTGTTAAACAGATATGCTGAAGGAATCGTACTTATTTCAGACTTAATAATACTCATCATCACCAATGATGCTGTGTAGCAACATACATTTAATGTCACAGACGGAATTGCGTCTGATTTAGGGGTTGTGTTTAACTAATTACATTTTAGATTAACATTGTCTTTATGATTATGTATACATTCACTGCAATGTAATGCGTGCGGTCCTATGCTACCTCAGGCACAGGATTATCAAGAAATGTTCACGAGACACCTGCTGGTGACACAACTGCTGATTAGCAGGAAGAGTTGATCTCAGATCAGATTCTTTTTTTTTTAAAGCACCAGTCTACTCAAATATTGTTTCTTTATTTCAGATAGATTTATTTGTGTTAAAACAATGCATGCAAAATCATGTAGGGTACTCTAAACTAAGGAAGCCGTTAAGTTAAATGATGTGCCCAGACTTTGTTGTTGTTATTTTAAAGCAATCTTTCCAATTATACAGGCATTTTCAGTGTGTATTTGTGGGATATTTTATGAGAGCAAAATATTTCAGGCAGTGTAAATCTTTTACATGGAGAAAACACCTGGCTGTGTTTAATCCTGGGCATTAGAAGATATGGGAAATTTTATATGACCCTGAAATTAATTCTGAGAGAGAGCTTATGATGAGCTGACTGACAGGTATTAAGTTCATTAATACTAATCAGCGCTATTGACAAATGTAATCATTGTAAGTTGCTAAATGCTTTATTCATTAATATTTACTATAATATTGTATACAATGTCTAATACAGACACACACACATAAATGATATGCTTGTATAAATAAATGCAGGCATGCTGTGTGTACTATGTAACGGTTCTTGAAGTGATGCCGTTGTTAGTCCTCTGACGATAATAGACCAAATATAGACGTATTCAGGTCCGTACGTACTCAGGTCTGACATCACATGCTATGCTACTGTAGCTCTTTGTGTGAATGCTTCATCTTCAAAGCGCTGCTCAACTACAGGTATCGGAAAGGGTGTCGGTGTGACAGCTGCAGTCTCAGAGCAAGCCAAATATCCGTTGGAAGGTCATCAAAAACCCTCCACGCTGCAAAGAAAAAAGCCATCATTTGCCAGATTTAACTCGCTTCATTTTCATTTATTTTATTCTAATATACTCAACCACTTTGTAGAAAGTGAAAGTGCTGAATCTCACATTGCTAACAAAATTACTATCTTTTGATTATATGCGCACTACATAACATCGAACTAGATGACTGTGATTGTTGGTAATGCAGGAAGTGCTTGGCAGTTTGGCATGACAACCTGTAGTCTGCAAATGGCGGTTGAGAATCGAGTGCGAGATCAATTTAATTAGTGTGTTCACTTGCATAAATGGAAGAGATTGTGTAAGCGACGAGGCGCATTGTTCCTGAAGTGTGAGCCAACGGTGTGCACTGTCCTCAGCAGTAACGGCAGTGGAGGTTCTGCTGGCTCTGTGTTTTCTGGCACACCTGGAGATGGCGTCTGCCTACAGTGCTGTGGCGCTATCGTCGGTGGATCTGTCTGGTGGGGAAAGAGAAATTATGCTAAAGCTCTTGGTGTCCTTCACACAGATTTGTGAAGAGCAGTCTTGTACAAGTACTGGAAAAATTTATCCGTTTGTTAGAAACTAGTTACACTAGCCATGTTACACACATATAAGTATTTTATTCTATTTGGTATAAAGGATAAAGTGTGCACTGTATTTTCTCCTTGGTAAATAAGGGTGAAACAGACACACACGTGTACTCACACACCCTGGGTGGGAACGGATGCAAGCTATCTCACTCACCCCCCCCCCATTCAAAGAGCTGCCTTCCTGAAACCTGGTGCCAGGTGTCTGGGTTTATAGGCTCAGCGTGAAGGCAGCGATTACCTCGCCTGTCTCCTCCGATTTAAGATCACAGCGGTGAAACACGTGAAGCATTAGGGGGAGAGAGAGAGACCCGCGACGACAAATATATTATCCGGCCCACCGCCGGTTACCTAGTTACAACACATCGACAAGGCAAGCTTCACCGAGAGATATACAGTATGGATTGAAAGGGAGGAGGGTGTGAGATTGAAGGAAGGAAATGATCTCACCTCACCTGCACAACAATAGATCTCCAGTCGAGCCTCTGCTCTGACAAGCCAGAGAACGAAGAAGGCCCGGCAGAGTCACGCAGCGACGAGGCCAATTAAAGCGCTCTTAGCGTGACTGCGACGTCTCCGAGACAGATCGCCATCAGGCCAGACACCGCATGCGTTCCCACTGCGGAGGATGCAACCACTATATACAGTATGCTCCACTGCATATGGCACCTTTTTATTTTAAAAAGAACACTCCTCGATTGGAATAACACTCCAGGAACCCATCCCAGCTCGCTGTTTATATTTCACAAACACGTGTCCACAAACGAGATGAATGGCTACCCAGGGAGGGGTAGAGAGGAGCGCGAGCCAAGCAGTACTCAGTGCTGCGAGTATCAAACCACAGGGGTAATGGCACAAACCTAGGAGTGTACACCTTTTTAATCCGCTGCGGTTCCTTGCGACTGTATTGATGTTGTTGAGTTTGACTGACATTTTCCACGTGCTGAGATGTATGAAACACATTTTTCTCCACAAGGTGTTTTTATATCCGTGTAAAGCTGCTATAAATAACACGCCATCGAGCGTGCGATGGAGGCTTTGAGGCAGTGTCGTGTCAGCTGACGTCTCAGGGCTCTTTGTCTTTGCCAAGTACCAGCCACAATTGCCTGAAAAGAAAACACATGGAAGAATAGAGAAATCTCACTCCATCTGTGTTATGCTAATATTATTCCATTTTGTAGAAACTTGTCAGATCTGATTCGAAGCATAACACGGCCCCTCTCCTAATCCCTTTCTCTATCGCACGTTGGCACGCTTTGTACACACACACACACACACACGCATGCTGCTTTGTTAATCAAACATAGTGTTTTTGAGGATAAATGTGCATTTATCAGACTGAGTCAGACCGCAGGCTGAGAAACAGTGTTTACTTTCTGTGAGTGTCACTGCGCTCGCTTGTTCTCTCTCTCTCTCGTTCCCCCTCTCTGACTAGCAGAAGGCCGATTATTCCTCCAGGTTGCAGAGATAAACTGCAATCATTGGCAACACGCAACCTCTGGAAGCCTGCCTGAGCGCACACAGCTTAAGCAGAATGTCGATAATAACATTTATTTTAAACCCGGCCGGAAGGACCCAAGAGGGCAATAATTCAGTTGACTGAGATCAAACATTTAAATTTTTTTATCAAATAGGTGACAGGTTCCTTATCCACGATACATCCTTCAAGAGAGTCAGTGTAGGAGTTGATCATCCTCAGATATGATCATGCTTTAAGGTGTTCTAACATTAATCTGACATGACCTCATCGTCGCCTTGATCGGGAATGAATTCTTCTACACAATCCAAAGCGTTTCTGATAATTAGGTCTAATAAACATTGTTAATCAGGCTGCCTTGGCCCATGTGAAAGTCGAAAAATCTATATGAAGTGATGAACAGAAGTGTTGCTTTTCTCTTAAAGGGAGCGTAAAGGCCAGACAGGTTTTTGAGATAGCAGGGTAATTAGCACTCATCTCAGGTTGAAGGATGCTGCAAATTCTGATGTAGTTTGTGATGTCACAAATCCTATTAACCAGCCATAAGGAAGTTGTCAGCTGTCCAAAAAAACTGGTGTTAGATGTGAGACAAGCAGACGTTGTACACACCCAGCCAGCTTGTACAAGGTTTTATCTATGTTTGTCTTTACAGACAGCCTGTCCCTCTCCCCTCGTAATACACGACAAGGCTCAAATGAGAGTGACCCTGTTCATGATCCAGAATAGTGACCGATTCCACTAGATTGCGGGTTCCGTTTTGCCGGTGAAAGGCCTTCCTTCCCGTAGGCCTGCCCCAGAACCACTGAGCACGTAGTCTCCCCAGTAGATTACGCCTGTTGTGTAATGGGCTCACGGCCAGAGCAGCAGGCTGTGCCATCCCAGCGAATCACTGACACGGAGTCGGTATGCAGATAATCTACAGTAGCCAGCAGAGAGAGAAAAACACATTGTAATCTCTGAGGTGACAGATGTGCAAGGCATCAGAGAGGCAAGGCTAATATCAATCAGAATGTTGCATCACTTGTATCTGCTATCACATGCACAGCATAAACAAAATAAAAGCGAATAAGTTTTCCTATCGCTGGTGTCTTACCAGGAGATACCAATCAATCATTTATTTTTTTATTTGGAATGAGATTTCAAACGGATATAACTGTCAGTAAGGTCTGAATATATTTCAGAAAAGTGTATTACAAAACCTCATAACATACTATAGTATTCAATAGTGCTTACTACAGAAAAGTGTGTCTGTTCACAGGCATCGATCTTCTTGATTGTGACAGGGTAACCTTTTTGTGAGGACACGCTGATCTGATTCCATCTGTTTTCAGCATTCATAGGAAGATTCAACTTCCATCTCTGGCTGTGTAAGAATTCAAAGTTAGGAATGAATTGCACCGCGACACATGCCCTGTTAAGCATGTCAAATTAGTCCGCAGTTTGTTAAATGTGTGTGATGTCACTGTAAAAGCTGCTTGCTATCGCCTTTATACTCTATACAAAGAAACTCCATCTCACTGGCCTGCTTCAAAGATTAGCTGAACCACAATCTATTTGTAAAATCATGCGGAAAATGCCTTTTTAACATCAGACTCCGTGTGTCTTACAGGTTCATTGTACTACTGGGTTAAGGGCTGGACTATCCTTGGGCTCTCTCTAGTCACATTCTGGACTATAGCCCACTGCTCACAAGAACAGCAGAGAACAGCCAATAACAGCTAACAGCAGTAAGGCCGATGCTGATGAGCAGTGGTTCACCCGGACCATTCTCCCAATCACTGCCTCTCTAAGATCAACGTGAGCGGAGAGAGCAGACAGCATGGCTCCCCTCTCCCTCGCCCTGCCACCCCTGGTCTGGCTGTACACAGGGCTGTCGCTGTTGTCCCTGGCTCACAGCAAGGAGTGCCCCCGCTTGTGCGTGTGCGAGGTTCGCCCGTGGTTCACTCCCCAGTCGACGTACAAGGAGGCGCCCACGGTGGACTGCAACGACCTGAGGCTCACGCACATTCCCGCCAACCTGTCCTCGGACACCCAGGTGCTGCTGTTGCAAAGCAACTCCATCTCCCACACCGGCGGGGAGCTGGAGACCCTGTTCAACCTGACGGAGCTGGACCTGTCCCAGAACAACTTCAGCAGCGTGGAGACGGTGGGCCTCACCAACATGAACCAGCTTACCACGCTCCATCTGGAGGAGAACCACCTCAGCCAGCTGCCAGACCACTGCCTGCGTGACCTCTCCAATCTCCAGGAGCTCTACATCAACCACAACCAGATCAGCTCCATCTCCCCTGGGGCGTTCGTAGGCCTGCAAAGCCTCCTACGCCTCCACCTCAACTCCAACAAGCTCCGGGTTATAGACAGCCGCTGGTTTGAAGCCACGCCCAACCTTGAGATCCTGATGATAGGGGAGAACCCGGTTATTGGCCTCCTGGACATGAACTTTAAGCCACTGGGGAGTCTAAGGAGTTTGGTTTTGGCCGGCATGGACCTCACGGATGTCCCCGGTGATGCACTTGTGGGCCTGGATAGCCTGGAGAGCATCTCCTTCTACGACAACAAACTGGTGAAAATTCCCCAAGTGGCCCTCCAGAAAGTCCCCAATCTGAAGTTTCTGGATCTGAACAAAAACCCAGTACACAAAATCCAGGAAGGAGACTTCCGGAACATGTTGCGCCTGAAGGAGCTGGGCATCAACAACATGATGGAGCTGGTGTCCTTTGAGCGCTACGCCCTGGATAACCTCCCCGAGCTCACCAAGCTGGAAGCCACCAACAACCCCAAGCTGTCCTACATCCACCGGCTGGCCTTCAGGGACATGCCGTCCTTGGAGAGTCTGATGCTCAACAACAACGCTCTCAACGCCCTCTACCAGCACACCGTGGAGGCCCTGCCCAACCTGCGGGAGATCAGCGTGCACAGCAACCCGCTGCGCTGCGACTGCATCATCCAGTGGATGAGCTCCAACAAGACGTCGGTGCGCTTCATGGAGCCCCTGGCCATGCTCTGCGCCACCCCTCTCAAGCTCAGGGGGGTCCGCGTCCGGGACTTCCGTCTGCTGCTGAACTCCCCGGAGCAGTGCCTCCCCCTCATCTCCCACGACACCTTCCCCAGCCACCTGAGCCTGGAGCTGGGCATGAGCGTCAGCCTGGACTGCCGCGCCATGGCCGAGCCGGAGCCCGACATCTACTGGGTGTCTCCGCTGGGAGCGAAGATCACCATGGACACGGATTCGGAGCGGTACCATGTTAGCAGCGAGGGGACCCTCCGGCTGTCCCGCGTCCAGGTGGAGGATTCGGGCCGCTACACCTGCGTGGCGCAGAACGCCGAGGGGGCCGACACGCGCGTGACAACGGTGCGCGTGAACGGCACGCTGCTCGAGAGCGGGCAGGTGATGAAGATCTCCGTCAAGCAGACGGAGTCCCACTCCATCCTGATCTCCTGGAAGGTCAACTCCAACGTCATGACCTCCAATCTGAAGTGGGCGTCGGCCACCATGAAAATCGACAACCCCCACATCACGTACACGGCGCACGTGCCCGTGGACGTGCACGAGTACAACCTGACCCACCTCCAGCCTGCCACGGAGTACGAGGTGTGCCTTACGGTGTCCAATGTGCACCAGCAGACGCACAAGTCCTGCGTCAACGTGACCACCCGCGCCGCCGCATTCTCCCCGAACGTGTCCGAAGAGCACGCCAGCGTCGCCATGATGGTTGTCATGGTGACCATGCTAGCCTTCGTCAGCCTCGGGACAATTGCCACCTTCAAGGCGCGCACATGGAAGAGAAGGAATTACCACCACTCACTGAAAAAGTACATGCAGAAGACGTCTTCCATCCCGTTGAACGAGCTGTACCCTCCGCTCATCAACCTGTGGGAAGCCGAAGGTGAGAAGGACAAAGACGGCCCAGCAGAGGGCAAACCCTCGCCCGTGGACACCACACGGAGCTACTACATGTGGTGAGGACTGCAGCCTCAACAGCAGCACAAACACAGACACAATTTTGCCATTTTTGTGCAGAATTCCGATAAAAGTTGCAAATGTTTTTTGTATTCTCAGCTTTGCTAATTAGAGGCAGAGTGATTAAGGTACAGGGTTTATATTAGTAGGCGCATCGCGTTTGTTTGATTCTCTCTCTCTCTCTACTTTCTTGATTATTTTTGACTCTTAGATATGGCAGCTGTTTGGCCTCTAGGTTGTATTAGTTGCTATGCTATGTTTCTGTGTTGCATTTTTGACTTGTTCACATTTTTGGGGCAGCAGCAGGGACTATTTACATATTATTAGACTTTTTTTGGTTTGTATTGAGAAACAGGTATTCTGTTGTGCACTGATAGGTCATGGAGTTCATATAAACTCCATTTTAAATGCTGACTGAGGGGTTTAGACTTGTTATACTGTTTACTAAATAATGTTAGCGATTTGTGCAGTAATGTTGTATCAACTATAATTTTGAACCTTTTAACTTTAATTACAAGAATGTAGGATTATAGTTTTGTTGATAAATGTGCTGTTAAATGAAACATGAATGTTCATTAAAAACATTCAGGATAATTAAGTATAGAAACATTTTGCTTTTATTCCAATTATTAAAATATTTGATATTCATTTTGTTTATTGCCTAGTTTATTTTCCATATTCGAAATGTACATTGAGGACATTAAAATAAATGTTTTTGTGCACCAATTTTTATTTCATTTATTGATAACCCCCCCCACACACACACATTTATACATTTAATGTCTGATATTATTGAAGTGTGTGGTCTCACATCCAACTTCCCATCAGTCACATTCAGTCTGCTTACACTAGTCCAAGAAATACATTTCATATACTTTATGGACAGTGGATAAGTAGGAACCAGTGGATATAATGTCTGTACTGCCCTCTGCTGGTGCAATAACTCAACCATTTGGTACAAAAACAAAGGCTACATAATTATTATATAATTTGGGCGTTTTAAACCATGTGAATTATTTATGAATACATTAGATGATATATTTTAAAGATCCATTTGCTAAATAATCTGAGTGGTCAAATGTTTATATCAGTGGTGACATGTAAAAACATGTAGTTTTGCTGTTTTGGAAGCTCATGGCATTGATCAATAGTGCTGTTTCAGCATTGTTTCATCACCCTCCAATGGATAGCCACATAAATAATTCAGTTTTTCAGTGTTTTTATTACAGGATATTTAAACATTACCTACAAGAAGGGAACCAACAGCAGATGTACAGTATTATCAATGCATTGTCATAAAGAACAATACATTAGCCAAGAGAAGATACTGTACAGGAAGGAATGGTCAAAGTGGTTTTGCTATTGCTCCTGAGAGAAGCATTCCTAAAGAAAGGTGCTACATAAATAAAGAATTATACCAAAAACAAGGACTTGATCGACCATGTTTTTTATAAGCTTATATTTGCTGGCAATACTGCTTTTGCATCTTCTACACAAATCACAGAATATTTTACAACAAATATTGAGTCTCTTCCTTTTTTAAACTTTTAAAAATACCCATTTAAACAAATGCTATATTTAGACCAATATTTGTAGCCCTTTGACTGAGGTTGGATTGGTGGTGAGCAGTACATTTTTGAATTACCTTCACTGGATTTCTATGGCAACAAACAAAAAATGTATAAACAATAAACATTTAGTTTAATTTATTTATTCTCTAAATGTAGGGGTTCTGAGTTTATTTTTCATGATTTATAAATTAAACATATGGAAATAATTAGTTTTAATGCCATTTGTAATCTAGGTAGGTTTATCCCCCCAATGCATGTACGCATGAACATACACGTTGACAACTGCTGGCTTGGGGAGAGTTTCATCAGCATCAGATGGCATATCATAGATGACATGAGGGAGGGAGACAGACAGACATACAGAAGGCCTTTTCACCCCATTCAATAAAAGCCCCTTGTCACCGTTGCTCCTGAGACGCACAGCGGAAGCCCAGGTTGGAGGCGGAGCTATCGGGCGTGTTTTGGCTTCGTGCTGCACAGCGGTATCTGTAACAGTAAGACTGAGAGGAAGGACGAGGTCACGTCAACGCTGAAGTGGAGATCAGTTTGAAACATATACATGACGTCAGCTATTTACACGACCAAATGTGTATTGTGTATATAAATGTGAAATAGAGACCACCAAGATTCAAGATCCCCACCCCACCACTAATAAATCAGATAAAGCCTCAATTTATTTACTGAGGCAGTGTGCCGATATTCACAGAGCGTGTATAATTGAAGTTCTTTGCTCACTCAGATGGTTCATTCAGTTAAACAAACAGATTTGTGTTAAGGAATTATTTTTGCATGCATGCAATCACATTTCCATAGCGACCAGTGCCGGTGACTAGAATTCTGCACCTAAGCTGCTATACACAGTTAACACATTTTCAGTCAAAATACGAGATTGTGACGTCAGTGACTTTTGACTGTAGAATATACTGTGTGTAGAAGAGACAGGGAGTTCTCCCATACCTTGTGGCACATGTAGGAGCCCCCCTTCTTCACCCTGTCAGTTCCCTCAGGAGGGCCTTTCTGTTGAAATATGAAGAGATCATAGAACAAACCCACCTGCCAATCATTCCACCTTGTACTAAGAGCAGTGCGGTACAGTAATGGTGCCTTACTGGGTTGTGTTGCTGGTCTGTGGTGTGGTGTACAGTCCACCAGTCAGAGGTCCACTCCCAGGCATTCCCCACCATGTCATACAGGCCAAAGCCATTGGCGTTAAAGGACATAACCTGCAGGACATCAACACATTAAGGTAATGCTGGATCAACAGATGCAGCTATTGTGACAGTTAACGTTAGACTGATGCTACACAAAGTCTATTAAATAGAAATTAGCTACACAAACTTGAAAGGTGCTTTAACTGTCACATACATGTAGCCAAATTCATCCTCTGCTTTTAACCCATCCCTCAAGGGAGCAGTGGGCAGCCACTGTGCAGCGCCTGGGGACCAACTGCTAAATGTTGGCAGTGTCACTGGTCAGTTAGCACTGACTGGAGAGTGAACCTAACATGTTTAATTGAAGCTAAAACAAAGTAACCAACTATAATATAATAATAATAATAATATTTGTATTTATGGTATTAGAAGGAGCATACAAGAGTCTCACATTCGGGTAACCTCCACTCTTGTTTAAACCTTTAAAGCATCAGGGCATATGTAGAATATGTGGAAAATCTAAATGTTATTTACAAGTATATTATTACAGTGAAGTCCTTTTTCAAGTCATCTGTCTCAAGTTTAATTCAAGTCATTAATACAAAGTCAAAGCCAAGCCGACCGAGTCTTGTATCCGTTTTAGTCAAATAAGTCAAGTCTTAGAATGTATGACTCGAGCAAACTATATCTAGATGTTATTCCAGACAAATGAAAAGCAGTTAATGTGACGTTATCAGCCACTAAACCTAATCTCAAGCACCCCTCATTTCCTTCTGCACCACGACAGTGTGTAATTATAAACAGCTTCCTGTTTTGCAATACTATATATAGTAGAACATGTGTGTTAGAGGTTACTACACTCTTACACACATTATTACACTCTAGCAAGTGTCTTTCATACAGTGCATACACCTATGACAGCGTACCACCATCTCACCGGGGAGGTTTTGATGTATCCATCCTCCCCTGAATTATGTCCAGGAAATTCTCCCTGCCATAGGTTGGCGTAGTGTAGTCCCTTGGGATTTAACTTGTTTCCCCATGGAAACAGCCTACACAAAGCAGCAGGAAGGTAAAAGGAAACCCCAACAAGCTCAAGAAATATTAACAACCTAGGGACAATATAGGTTTTAATCATACATACTCTAAAGGACATATCCTACCTGTCCTCCAGACCGCCCCTACAGGCATACTCCCATTCAGCCTCTGTTGGAAGCCTCTTGTCAGCCCAGGTGCAGTAAGCCATAGCATCTCCCCAGGACACGTGGAGAACAGGGTGGTCCATTCTACAGCACAGAGGTGAACTTTACCCCCCACAAACTTCACTCGTGTAACTTTGGTAACTATGAAGCTTTACAAGGTGACGGTATACATAAATATAAGCTTTTTGAATTAAATAGAGTGGCTTGCTAAAGTATTCATACCACTGGATCTTTTCCACATTTTGTCACGTTATAACCACAAATGTCAATTTATTTGATTGTTTTTTATTTGGTAGACCAACACAAAGTGGCATATTATTGGGAAGTGGAAGGAAAATTAGACATGGTTTAAAAAAGTATTTTACAAATAAAAAACGGATAATGTGGCGTGCAGAAGAATGAAACCATTCCATTGTAGCTCTGGCTGTATGTTTACGGTCGTTGTCCTGCTGGAAGGTGAACCTCTGCCCCAGTCTCAAGTCTTTTGCACACACTAACAGGGTTTCTTCGAAGATTGTCTGTATTTGGCTCCATCCACCTTCCCATCAACTCTGACCAGCTTCCCTGTCCCTGCTGAAGAAATGCATCCCCACAGCATGATGCTGCCGCCACCATGTTTCACGTGGGGATGGTGTGTTCAGGGTGATGTGCAGTGGTAGTGTTCCGCCACACATAGCGTTTTGCATTTAGACCAAAAACATACATTTTGACCACTCTGACCAGAGCACCTTTCTCCACGTTTGTGGTATTACCACATGGCTTGTGGTAAACTGCAAACGGGACTTCTTATGGCTTTGTTTCAACAATGGCTTTCTTCTTTCCACTCTTCCATAAAGGCCTGATTTGTGGAGTGCACGACTAATAGTTGTCCTGTGGACAGATTCTCCCACCTGAGCTGTGGATCTCTGCAGCTCCTGCAGAGTCACCATGGGCCTCTTGGCTGCTTCTCTGATCAATGCTCTCCTTGCCTGGCCTGTCAGTTTAGGTGGATGGCCGTGCCTTGGTAGGTTTGCATACTCTTCTGCATCTCTTATCTTTCAGATAATGGATTGAAAAGTGCTCTGTGAGATGTTCAAAGCTTGGAATATATATACAATTTTTTTTTTATTAAGCTAACCCTGCTTTAAACGTCTCCACAACTTTATCCCTGACCTGTCTGGTGTGTTCCTTGGGCTTCATTACGCTGTTTGTTCACTAATGTTCTCTAACAAACCTCTGAGGCCTTCACAGAACAGCGGCATGTATGTATGCATGTATGTATGTATGTATGCATGTTCAATATATTAGATTAAAAACAGGTGGACTCTATTTACTAATTAGGTGACTTCTGAAGGAAATTGTTTGCAACTGATTTTATTTAGGGGTATCAGAGTAAAGTTTTTTATTTGTAAATAAAAATTCAAAACCATGTATAATTTTCCTTCCACTTCTTCACTGGCCTATCATTTAAAATCCCAATAAAATAAATTAATGTTTGTGGTTGTAACGTGACAAAATTTGCACATTGCAGATTGATAAGAGGCAGATAGATTAATTTCATTTTTATAATGATAAAATATCAAATGACCATAAAGTAACAGACGGGTTTATAAAAAAATATATACAACACATACACCACATGTACATACATACGTCCAGATAGCAACCAGCTTTGAAATCATATTAGGAAAATGAACTGTTCCATTTGTAATCAAGCACATGCCATAAACAAATAATTATCTGACAAACACCAGTAAAGAAACTACTCAATTCAAACGATACAAAAAATAAACTACCTCTAGAGACTTGGATTTCTAAAACATACATGGAGCTTAAAAAGAAATGGGGAGGTATGCTATCAGCCCCTGACATTACATACAGTACTGTAGAGGTCTACCTGTCTGCAATACTGGAGTCTGGACCCTCAGGATGCTTCCAGTTAGCCCCTTTAACTGGGAGCCACCAGGGGGCAACAGCTACCTGACAATAAGGAAGAATATAGCAGGTTCAACACAGGTCTAACTGGATCCAACAGCTGTTCCTTGTCTCCCTCAGAATAATAAATAATCGCATGTCTTCGCATGTTCTTTGCTATTAACCTCTTTGTAAATAACCAAAACTAACATTTAGAAATAATCTATTTCATGTGGCTTTGCTATTAACCTCTTTGTAAATAAACAAAACTAACATTTAGAAATAATCTATTTTATGTGGCTTTGCTATTAACCTCTTTGTAAATAAACAAAACTATGAATAATGTGTTTTATGTGGCTTTGCTATTTACCTCTTTGTAAATAACCAAAACTAACATTTAGAAATAATGTATTTTATGTGGCTTTGCTATTTACCTCTTTGTAAATAGCCAAAACTAACATTTAGAAATAATCTATTGTATGTGACTTTGCTATTTACCTTTGTAAATAACCAAAACTAACATTTAGAAATAATCTATTTTATGTGGCTTTGCTATTTACCTCTTTGTAAATAACCAAAACTAACATTTAGAAATAATCTATTTTATGTGGCTTTGCTATTTACCTCTTTGTAAATAACCAAAACTAACATTTAGAAATAATCTATTTTATGTGGCTTTGCTATTTACCTCTTTGTAAATAACCAAAACTAACATTTAGAAATAATCTATTTCATGTGGCTTTGCTATGAACCTCTTTGTAAATAAACAAAACTAACATTTAGAAATAATCTATTTTATGTGGCTTTGCTATTTACCTCTTTGTAAATAGCCAAAACTAACATTTAGAAATAATCTATTTTATGTGGCTTTGCTATTTACCTCTTTGTAAATAACCAAAACTAACATTTACAAATAATCTATTTTATGTGGCTTTGCTATTTACCTCTTTGTAAATAACCAAAACTAACATTTATAAATAATCTATTTCATGTGGCTTTGTTGTTGTATACAGGTAAATAGGGGATGCTTTACAATATTTGTTCCACATATTACAAGGCAAAACTTTGATTCTGAAAAAACAATAAAATACAACATTACATTAATGTATGTGTTTTGTGGGCATGTATTTACTGTAGATGGAATCTTCAAACAAATCACTGTTTGAACCTATATTTCATTCAACCTTTTTAAGAGGTTTGACAAATGTGTATTATGTCTAGCATATCTGATGTTGTAAATGTATAAACTATGAGGATTTCAGTCCATATGTATGTTATGTGCATCTTTAAATCAGTCCTGATGTATGCAGCTCATAATCTCTAGCAGGTTTCTAACTGTACTCAGACAATTAGACAGTACTGTAGACATGACAAATAGTTAGTTGTACTGTGGGAAAAACTTACAGCTTGAGTTATGTTATTTTTCACAGCCTCACTCAATATTCCCTCAAAAACAAAGGAGTCTCCAAATTTCTCTGCCTAAAAACACAAATCAGAAAACAGGCATGGATGAGTTGACTATATTCCAGCCATTGTAACAGTGAGCATCATTATTATAGGGGTACCTCAGTGATATATCCTGTGGCACTGACAAAGCTCATGAACTGACTGTTGCTGACTTCCTGGATGTCCATGTAAAAGGAGTCGAGGTCAACCAACCGCTGAGGCCCCTCGCCATCTGGAGGAATGCCCGCATTGTCTGTTCCCATTAGGAACTGTGCTCCGGAAATCAGCACCATCTGAACACAGAATCCAAGTCCAATGTACAGTAATCTTCATCTTACTAGGGGAACTTGCTTTGCATCCAGTGTTCACATAAAACAGAATAACCAAAAACATTATAATGACCTCAACATAACAAAAATTACTTTCAGAGCCAATAGAGGAGAAGGGAAAGTGCCAGTTGCACAAATAAGAATTTCTTATTCTTATGCAACTTTATTGTCATTGCACATGTCACAAGTACAAAGCAACGAAATGTAGATTGCATCTTACCAGAAGTGCTAGCAGTAATTTATACCAAGTGCAAGGTAATTACGTGAAAACATACATACATACATACATACATGCATACATAATGATGATAATAATTTACAGTATATTCAGAGTGAATGGTATGTTCAGATGAAGGTGCAGCTACAGTGCAGCGGTTTCGTAAAGGATACCGACGCAATTTATGCAGCTCAAAGTGGCTGCTGGCATTATTTACAATGGTAGACCGATTAGTCTATTTGGATTTAACTCTCAGATTATGAAAGTACAATTAGTGTCTGAACTGAAATAAATGTACATTAAGATACCTGACTTTTTGATGTATCCTCATCTCTCGGAACCCCTGCAAGCAAATCGTTGAAACTTTTGGAGTATTTATCTGATGGATTTATTAAGGAAGCCACACCATCTTCATTGTCAAGGATTGTATCTCTATTTAGGTTTTGACAGCCGCAACCAGGTGCTTCAGATGAAACGGCAGTTTCTGATTCTGTTACGGTCAAATCCGATTTAAAACTTGAAGTTTGTGCACGTAAAACTGTACATTTGCATATTATCAGGAGAATGAGCAACAGAACGTAGCGGAACATTTTAGCAGCAAGAGCTCAAGTTGTTGCCAGTCCCATGCTTCCGCAAAATCACGTGTCTAGTCAGCTGGTTTAATTTGAACTTTTTGCTGATTTGTAGAGCACTTCGTGGTCTAACTGACGTTTCTTGCGTTTCTGACAGTTATGCATCATCGGGTCTTTTAAAAAAAACATTTCATTCATTGTTTGAGTTTTATAGGCCTATAACTTTCTTCTCTGTCCGGATCTAGCAATCGTGGCGATGCACATGTAGGCTTTTATTTTTATTACATTTTATAGAGTGTAATATTTAGAGCATTTACTTATTAACATATAAACAGGCTACTTTACATATTCGTTCGTTTTTCGATGGACAACATTTCCCAGCGTTCAACGCGGGTACGCGGTTGATGCAAAAAAGAAAAGAAAAGATCTGGCTGTGAACCAGCGCAGTCTGTGTTGGTTTTGCGAGCACAACCCTGAGTATCGCACAGCTGGGGGAAGGAGCTGTCAAAATTTGGACTACGTTGACGGCTGTGTACCAATGTAGTAGGCTATAGTGAGAAGGAGACCTACAGCCATGTTCGGCTATTTGATCCACTTTATGCAGAGCTCCTGAACGTTAACATCAGACAAGGTAAAGTTGAGCGCAAAACTTATGCAATTTACAGTACAATGCTCTTCCTTTCAGCTCACCATCTTTAAAGCTACGATAATAGGACCAGCATGCATCCTTCCTTCTATGGTAAACTCCGCAAGCTGCTGCTCAATGGAATACTATCGAAAAAGAGAACGTAACAGTTGGAAAAGCAAAGCCCACTTGTGACGAATAGGCTAGCCGGTACGAAACTTTGACAAAACAGAATTATTTACATTAGGCCTATCTAACGGATTTATAGCCAGGCATATTTTTTTCTGATGGTAGACTATACATAACGGTAAGGACGGAAATAACAGTTTAAACAATAAAAATCTAGGCCTATATCTTATTCATCATCTCACCTTGGATGCACCGCCCGGCATTGTTTCAATAGGCAGTTCAGTGAACTACAGTAAGTGGCCTACAATAGGTGCCCCTGTTCCTAACCTGGCTGCAGGTGCAAGACCCCTGTTAATCCCCCACTTGTAATCATTAACTGTCAAACTCACTAACCCATCACAAAGCCATCAGTACATTTCCCTAATCTCATGCTTAATAATGTATCTACCTCGTGGGGGATTCTCAATTTCACTAACAGGTGACACAGACAGATGATAATCTTGTGTAGATTTGGTTCTACGGTATCAAAGTAATGTTTCCCATTAAAGCACAAGCTAAATGGACCAGGTACAATACAAACACAATGTGCCTTTCTTCAGATACTGTGCATTTACTCCAAACTCTGTTGTACTATATTTATTTGTCATCTTCACATTTGAATGACTTGCTTCTGCTATTATAATGTATTGTGTTGCCTTTTTTCCAGGTGTTCCTGAGACAGACATGTCAGATAAGATGTCCAGCTTCCTCCATATTGGGGACATCTGTTCCCTCTATGCAGAGGGCTCCACCAATGGCTTCATCAGCACTCTGGGGTATGCCTTCCTTACTGGCAAAAACGTTATCATGTTTGAATTTTTTGTGTGTTGCTTTATCTATGCCACATGTACTCTCATTGGTTTGGCTGTAAACTGAGTGGGTGTGCGTGTTTGGTAGGGAAGAATGCACGGATCGACCCTTTCTCACTGTTTATGTTTAAGCCTACTATTCTTCACTGTAGAGGAAGCCACTACGGTGCATAGGGAGCATGCACTCTTGGAGTTTCAAACCAAATCAACATTTATACTGGTTTCAACTCCAAGAGGGGGTCAATATATGTTATACAATGTGTGGCTAAATGTATTATTTGTGTCTGTTATATAGTTATGCAGGATGTTATGCATGTGTACAACTTCAGTGTGTGTGTGTGTGTGTGTGTGTGTGTGTGTGTGTGTGTGTGTGTAAAATACTGCCAAGCGTATCACATCAGTGATAGCATTTTCCCAGCTTGTCTCCAGGAAGAGAGGAATATGGCGGGAACAGTGTGGGAACAGTTCTATCTAATGGCACTTCTGCCACAGCTGGCAGCACCCCTGATAATGCAGGAAGAATAGGACCTATGTGGTAGGGGTGGGTGGTGTAGATGGACAGATAGAAAGCTTAGTCTTATCCACTTATCCACTCTGGCTCTGCACCAAATCACATTTTCACTCTCATATTGTCACTTTTGAGAAACAATGGAACCAGTGTTGGGTGTTGTAGGTTTTGTATAAGTCTTTTTACATGGTCTTGTCTTCTAACAGTTGTTCTAAGGGTAGCACAGTAAAATGTAAATATTAAGAACTTTCTGCCTGTCTGAATTTAAGTGATTAGTTAGTTAAACCCAGAAGACGGGATTAGGAGGCAGGTAATACTGAATGTAGATGGATAGATAATGCTAGCCTAGCATAGCTATCCGCCCAGGACCCCCCCCTATGCTCATGAGAAATGTATTGGCCTACAACAGTGAAAGCTGAGTCACAACAGAGACATTGTGGCCTTTGTTGCGTTCCAGAGCTTCCCATGTGTAAAACACACACACGCACACGCACACACACACACACACACACACACACACACACACAGTTCACATACAGTAAGGCACATTTGTACATGTGCAAATAACTGACTGTATCTCCAACATAACCACCATCTTGACATCATATACCACATCCGTTTGAGAATAGATGGATGCTTTGGGCAAATCCAACTAAACCAGAGCTGTGTGAAACTCTTTTTGTATAAATGTGTTTCATAACTGCAGAAGTGTGTCTGTGGGCAAAGCAAATGGTAAAAATGTGAAACATGCTGGTTTAGTGAAAAGGACCTTTAGCAAGAAGTGCTGTAGCCTGTTATAGGCCTTTTTCTAGTAATCATAAGTTAATCAATGACCACCAAGAGGCAGATCAGCAACTAATGTTGAATGAAGACGCACACATCCTCACACAGACATGCATGCTAACTGCGTTTTTATTCATGTGTATTCCCTGCAATAACTCCACCTACATAGTTCTTTCTTGTCTTAGTGTATTGACTGAAAGATTTCAGGTCTGTTTGGACAACTGTACACATTACCCGTGAAATGGCCTCATGAATGTGGGATTTGGCCTGCAACCAGCTACATGTTATTCTCAGTTAGTAAAAGCTACATTGGTCGGTAGGAATTGTAGCTGCTCTTAGGCCAGTTGAATCCTGAAATATGTAATTATTGTGTCAAGTCGAAGGGAAAACAAGATCCAGATACGTGGTAAAGATAGCATCCGTATGAAACCTCAAGTGGACCGTTGTTTGTGTGGCTATGTTTTATATTTAGAAACTCTCCTGAAACATGCACGTGCCTGTAGGGGGCGCAGTACAGAACGCTTTGAGACTATAATCTCAATCTTTTGGGAGGAGAAGGGAAGATTACAAGCCACGCAGCACACAAAGGGTTTTATCAAACAAGGGCAATTCTGGACACAAATCGAGGAGTGTAAAATGTACAGTAATGTAAGGCAACAAGACCGAACACAGCCTGTATGCTTATTGAGAGAATATACTGTAGTAGGTCTACTCTATTACAGTAATTACTGTAAGAGCCACAATTAACAACATGTATCACCTTACAACAACCAGGGTTGGCTTCGTCTGATGTTTTAATTTTTTAATCAGTATTCTGCTTGAATTTAGTGTCAATTTATAGTATGTGTGAACTCTAAAATTGCTGTAGTATACTGTGTTTTATTTATTATTATATTGTACATTTATTATAGGGTTAGACTTCTCTCTCTGGTTTTGTTCTTTTTATTTTTTGCTGCTGAAATGTGATAGCATCACAAATTCTTATCTGTCAAAGCCAAGGTGGTTTGTGTGTTCGTGATTGATTTGACTGTTCTGGAGATATCAGTGTTGTGATGTACGTCCATGTCTAAATGGGGGTGTCCGTTGTGTTCTTGTCCACAGCTTGGTGGATGACCGCTGTGTCGTCCAGCCAGGCGCAGGGGACCTCAGCAACCCTCCGAAGAAGTTCAGAGGTAAGGAGTGTCACGGTGTGTCACAGCCCACAATGTCCTAGCCTAACTGTTGTTTTTAGTATGCTGCGTTTCTCTGGTGATAGCAACAATATCCCTCCCCAGCTCAATTGTAGTAATAATAATAATAATAATAATAATAATAATAATGTATCAGTGTTTACACACACAGTATGCGTACTACTACTGTGTATATAGACACACACACAGGAAACAGGAACTCTTCATGACCCCCTATTCTCAGGCCATAGGACTGAGTGTTCAGAAAGAGGACAATGCAGAGACACATATTTGATATGCTGATGTGAATCTGCATAATAGTGTCGTAAAAAGAAGAAAAACATGAGTTTACCATTATAACCCTGGATCTGAAATGTCGACCGAAGAGACCTGTCCCCCATTACTTCCAATGGATTATTTTCATATCTGTGTCATAGAAGGGTTAACGCAATTCGCTCACAATGTTATTTATGGGTCTGGTCTATTTTGTTATACAAGCAATCTATACCATGTCAATTAGGGCTGTGTATTGGCAAGAATCTGGCAATACGATACGTATCACAATACAGGAGCCACGATTCGATATTGCGATACTGTAAGCAAGGAGATATATTGCGATTTCTAATTTGTGGAAAATTGTCATAGCAATGCTAATGACTTAACTTGACACTTTCACTTAACTTGCTCAGGGACTGCAGATGGAAATTATCTTTAGACTAAATCTGGTAACAAGAATCTTACACACAATCTAACACATATCCATACATTTGCCGTGATCTGGAGGCTGAATCGGTTTCAGATTTCAAGAAGAGACTATTTCAGAAAGAGACCATGCATAACATTTAGCACAAGACTATCTACCTTGACAAAAGCAATGCTGCAGGTAAATAAGAAGAGACATAGTCTGCAGTTTAATGTCAGTCATCGCTGCAGTTGCAATTCAGTGGGTTAAAACTAGGATCAACATGCAAAAGAGATTGGCTTGGAAATATTTACATATTTGTAAATTAAATAACGTTATATGGATTCATATATAGATATGTAAAACATGTTATTAACATTACAATGGTTTCATGTAATTGTCACATCTTTCTCTATAAAATAATAATTTGTTAATTGAGAGTTGGGGTTGACTACAGCATTGCAAGAAATTATTTGAATTTAGGTTGCTGTGTGAGAGTCCACAGACACAAAAACACTCATTGTGTTGTTTGAACACTATCATTTTTCTCCACAATATATTACATTGGGTTTAAAAACCTTTAGATCTGAAGTGTATGAACACAGTCAGTGGTCTTTTGGTGCTGGTATATCATATCTTCCAGACGCTGTTTCACTAAAATAAACCAAGACCGTTCCTGGTGGGATAAAAAAAAAATCTCTCTCTCTCTCTCTCTCTCTCTCTCTCTCTCTCTCTCTCTTCAGCCATTGCAATTACTTGTCTGTAATATAGACTACTGCGGCTTTGATTCAAATGTGCATTTAATGCACCCTCATTCATTTTGTAAGACTAATAACGATGCTTGTTTGTGTTGTATTGCTGTCAATGGAAGTTAGAGAGAATAAGTAACTCTACTAAAATATGTAAATGAAAAAGCAATTGACAGAATTACCCTTGAGGGGAAAATACCAGTACAATAATTTGAGGATCATTTCCCATGCTACATGTAATACTCAGGTGTAGTAATCAAACGTTTATTCCTGTCATGTTCTCTGTTCTCACCCGCTCTATTTTGTCCCTCCCTCTTTACCTCTCTCTCTCTCTCTCTCTTCTTTGTCAAATAGAAACTGATAGTAAATATTGATCGACAAATATAATCCAGAATTAATAGGGCTGCTGGCGTTAAACTGCTGGCTGAACTGGTTTTAATCCCTTATTCTTGATAGCCTGGGACAGGATGTCACCAATAATGTTAAGCAGACTGCAGATGCAGACAGTGGTATGTTGGTGTGGAATTTTGCAGAGTTGCTACAGAAGGTATAGGTGATGGCTGGTCATTGTGTTTGCATGAAACTGTATAATTAAAAAGGAATAGTTTGGATCTGTGACTTTTTTTTTAGTTGACAATGGAGTTCACTCTCCAAGGTACAAGCAACATCTTGCTTGATGGCCAGAACATGGTTAGTTTGTGGGATAAAAAACATAGATGCCATTGCTGACTATTACAAAATGTATAAAACAGCAGGTCTGTTTTTCTGTGGAAAAGGACTATGGTTCTGTGTGGGAAGACTTTCCCATATAGCCATAATTGCTGGCAAACAGTTGCTAGCAAACAGTTGCAGTGACATGCCATTAACTGACTTTCACAGACTAATGAAATGCCACAGGTGCCAAACTTCCATTACTTTCTTGTTACCGGTAAAGGTTTTGCCAGAACCTCTTATTGCAACCATTGTCAATGATTTGGGTAGCAAGAGATTTCAAGCTTGCACAAGGGGTTATAGTTAACAGATAGCTTTACCATTGTAAGGTGAGGACACTACCAGTGTAGTGGGACTGAAAGCATGCTAACAACCAGCAAGGCATTGATTTAAAGCTTGGCTAGCATAGCTGCGTGCTCGGTGGCAGTTTTAACTGAAGATCCATCATGAGATATTATGATAATTCATGCTAGAGAGTCACAAAATGGTCAATAAATGGCAGTTTCTGAGAGCTTTTCAGGTTGTCTGGCCATTACAGGCTCTCACATAGCTGTTAACAGCCTCAGCTGCCTACTATGGCCCTAGAGAAAACAGGAGGAGAAGGCATGTCAATCAAAGGCACTCAAAACTAAGAAGGGCAATGTGGAAAAGAAAATGAGAAATAATGGAATAATAAAAATTATAAACCTTGTCATATTATTATAAGGGTGTTACATTACCAAGAGGAGCAAGAACAAATGGACACAACAAATGTAGGTCTGATGTTTAGCAGATACTGTAGGCCTATGGGCCACTGAGGAAGTGTCTCTAAGTTGTTCTCATAGGCTAATAAGATGTGTTAAGAAGGGAGACACTCTTACTCACACTGTAATACCATACATGAAACAGGATTCTATTCAGTTTTCTTTCCGGAATATCCAAAAGCAGGTTTTGTGTGCTTTCTCTTCCCCCACTGATTAGGGACATTTAGGGACATTTTTGAGTCGTGTGGCGTCCACCAGCATTGTCCCATTCTGGGAAACGAGCCTTCATTCTGTACTGTTGCGATGGGATGCAACCATGCATAGATAATCCCCCCCCCCTCTTCCCTAGTAGATACGTTGGGCACCGGGCCAGATAAGCCATGTTCACCAGACGCTACACTGTCACCACTGAGGTATGCTTGCCATTTCCTCCCAATGTAAACACAGGACCCCATTACATGGTCACACTCTTGCTTGCAGCGCAGTACAGCATGTAAGCACACACTGACACGTCTTTATCTGCTGCCTCTTACACAATGTTCCCCAGTTGCACAGTTTTGAGAGATGCTGCATGTTGTAAAATACGCACTTTACGCTCTTGTGGGTGCTGTAGGTAGAGGTTTAGAGCTACAGTACTGTAGTGTAATTTGTCAGAAATGCCATAGACATCAGTCATCAGTGAGTGAAGTGCTAAGACGTATGATACAGTAATGTTACAAATGACACATTTTCTCTGAATACTTTCAACTACAATAGCAATAGCTGCAATAAAATGCCAATCATTTGTATTGAGCTGTTTGGCCTTAAAATGATTGTAGTCTACAGAAGAACACATGAAAGATGGCATTGTTTTTAACAAACAGTGATTATAGTTCTATCCATATCTCTCTCTTCTAAAATTATGGAATTATTTAATTATCCTTTTTTTTCATAATTTCAGGTACTAACAGATATCTTCTGTTATGGTACTAGAGTCCCTTCCCTACATATTTTAGATGTCTCTCTGCTCTAACACACCTGATTCAAATGAATGGGTCGTTATCAATCTCTGCCAAAACCTGATAACGACCCATTCATTAGAATCAGGTGTGTTGGAGCAGGGAGACATCTACAACATGCAGGGCGGTGGGTCCCCAAGACCAGGGTTGTGAAACGCTGGCCTAGACTATTGCCAAACAACCTTGAGAACAAAGCTAGCCCTCTGTAAACATGATACCATATATTGCCAAAAGTTTAGGGACGCCTGCCTTTGCATGCACATGAAGGTTAATGACATCCCATTCTTAATCTGTAGGGATTAATATGGAGTGGGCCCACCCTTTGCAGCTATAACAGCTTCAACTCTTCTGGAAAGGCTGTCCACAAGGTTTAGGAATATGTTCATGCCAAAGGTGTTCTATCGGGCTAAGGTCAGTACTCTGTGCAGGCCAGTCAAGTTCCTACGCACCAAACTCACTCATCCATGTCTTTATGGACCTTGCTTTGTGCAGTGGTGCGCAGTCATGTTGGAACAGGAAGGGGCCATCCCCAGACTGTTTCCACAAGTTGGGAGCATGAAATTGTCCAAAATATTTTGGTATGCTGAAGCATTAACAGTTATTTTCAATGGTACAAAGGGGCCAAGACCAACCCCTGAAAAACAACCCCAAACCACAATCCCCTCTCTACCAAACTTTACACTTGGCACAATGCAGTCAGGCAAATACTGTTCTCCTGGCAACCGCCAAACCCAGACTCGTCCATCGGATTGCCAGACAGAGAAGCATGATTCGTCACTCCAGAGAACACGTCTCCACTGCTGTGTCAGCGTGCTTTACACCACTGCATCCGACTCTTTACATTGCACTTGGGAATGTAAGGCTTGGATGCAGCTGCTCGGCCATGGAAACCCATTCCATGAAGCTCTCTATACGCACTGTTCTTGAGCTAATCCGAAGGCCACAAAACGTTTGGAGGTCTGTAGCTACTGACTGCAGAAAGTTGCCGACTTCTGCGCACTGTGCGCCTCAGCATGCGCTGAGTGGCCTACCACTTTGTGGCTGAGTTTCTATTGTCCCCGCTTTGTTATAATACCACTAACAGTTGACCGTGGAATATTTAGGAAATTTCACGAATGGACATATTGCAAAGGTGGCAACCTATCAAAGTACCACACTTGAATTCAGATAGCTCCTCCTGAGAGCGACCCATTCTTTCACAAATGTTTGTAGAAGCAGTCTGCATGCCTATAGGTGCTTGATTTTATACACATGTGGCCATGGAAGTGATTGGAACACCTGAATTCAATCATTCGGAGGGGTGTCCTCATACTTTTGGCAATATAGTGTACATACCTCATGGGGATTATACGGGCTACTTCAGTGGTTCAATGGTTCAGTGGTCAATGTGAAATGTGCTTTATCATTGTTCCTGGCCTGGCAAGCTGCTCTGCTGCAGCCATCAGCTCTGTCAGAGAGCTGTGCCAGGCTACATCCCTGCATGTGTTGGTCTATTCTCCTGTTCATTGATGAGGACTGTTTGATGTGAAGATCTGAGGAGGCTTTCATGGATGGCAGACGTAGAGTACAGAGGAGTTAATGTCCAGTTGTAATTATCTGTGAGCAGCCCCTTGTAGCATTGTGAATGACCTAATGTGTTGCGTTGCATTATATTAGATGCTATTTGTTCTGTTGCTGCAGTGACTGTAGTTTGGACAACTGTTTATATGCTGTCTGAAAGCAATACTACAAGGATGTTTAACTTTGAACCTCCTGATGCTACTTATGTATAAATAGTTTCTAATGACAGCATTGTATCAGCGTCTTTCATGACTGTGTCTGTTATCTTTCAGATAGGGAATACAAAATGAATCACAATATAAATCCTGCTGTGAGTGCTTCATGTAAAACATGAAAGAGTTCAGGCATACAAACAGCCATTTCTTTTTATTTCACATTTATTTCACCAGGAAAGACTCACCGAGGTTTCAAATATCTTTTTCAGCAGTGGCCTGGGCTGGCCAATGCACAAAAATATAATAATGATAATTTAAATAAAACAAATTTAAAATCGAAAACACACTACACAAACAGCCATACCAAAAGGGTAACACTATCTTTAGGGGATGTAGTTTTACATTCTCTTAAACATATTCCATTGGCTTGTAATCAATTGAAATGTATCCACTTACCTCCTTTCACTAAATAGCCAAAGAGTTGTTTTCCTCGCACACAATATAAAAACAAATGTAAGATTTAATATCAATAATCAATTCTAAATCTGGGTTTTCTGACTGAATCAGCTCTCCTTCTTTTCATCATTGATATACTTATTACTGTTTTTGTTTTACTAATTTGGAGAACAGCTTTGTCGCATAGCAACAAAGTTTATTGGGCTGTAGAGGATCTCATACTGTATAAGGCAGTAAGTCTACAGACTTGATTAAGTCTGTTTTGTAATGGTGCCTACAACAGTAATCTTTATAGAGCTGTGACTGCAATGAGGCTGATAGTTAGGATAAATTACTTTACGCTTTGGGCAACACACCACTTTCAAATGTAATGATGATCATACATCTTTACAGAAGAAGAGAAAGGGAATAATAGATTATACTGTGAATTTGGCGGGAGGGAGTACATATTGTTCAACAAGCCTAAGGTACATATAAATCTGTAGTACAGTGCCTGTGGGTCATGGTCCTGTTCAGCCATGCATAAACTATTTACTTGTATATCTTAATCTGCCAGCTAGTGCTAGTGTGACAGTCACATGCGGTTACCTATCCGGTACAGCAAACTCTTTTTTTAAAATGTGTTTTATCAGTGCTGTCAAACCAGGCTGTCTGGGGATGTGGCATTACTTAAAAAAAGCAGTTCAACGAACTACTTCCTTCCTTTTTGGTCACAGGTCAAAGCGATTGACAGCCGCTGCTCTACACTTGTCTTAACACTTTTCTTTTCACGGCGAGTCTTGGCGCCTACCGGTACATGAATTCAAACAATTGTTGTCTCCTGCAGCTGACAATAACAAAAGGCTGGCTAGCCCAGCCTGCCAATCTCTCTCTCTCTCTCTCTCTCTCTCTCTCTCTCTCTCTCTCTCACTCACTCAATGTACTCGCACACGGGAAACACATTGACTATCAGACTACAGTAGGTTTATATGTGGGCCCAACTCAGTAGCTATAACCTGGCTAAAGGCCGCACTGTGAAGCCACCATGTTTATTTAGATCTACTGGATGCTATCTAAGTCCACTATAAAGACACAGTGGTTTGTAGAGGCTAGGTCTGACACCTCACTTCTCTTGCTGGTTTACCAACCTTAACTGTTTCTCTACTCTTCCAGTTTTCTTTCACTGTATTCTCCTGTCTGTTTGAGTTTCACTTCCCATTTATCTGTACTTTTACTCCCCCACGTTTATAGCCCAGTAGTCTCAGACTCTTCCGTCCATTAGCACTACATCCATAGACACATAAGCAACTCTGCTGAACATCTCATACATATACACGTTTAAGCTCGACAGACTTTCGGGAAATTATACAGTACTGTCAGTTTCATTTGGATGTATCCCTAATTTCCTAGATGCCACTGCAATGCTTTATTTACTAATATAACATCTGCAATGTATTTTAAGTAGTAACCTTTGCCTGCTAACTTCACAGATTTACAAGACCTGTAATGTCATTTAGTTTTCCTCATTGTTGAGTTTAACGTCCGACTTGGTCGTCATGCATGTCAATCAAAATGCCTCTCTTGTAAAGTAGGCAGGTATCGTTAGCCAGCGCTGTGTCCCAGTAAAGGCTGGCTCTGCGAGACCAATAGCACAGTAATATCTGTGTTTATGGGGCGTAGGGGGCGCAGTGATTATGTTTAAGTCGCACACATTGCCTGCTTGGTGGCTAACTAAAAAAAGAAAATCAATGGGCAGAAACAACAAAATAGGGGGGTAGGGGTGAGATAGGAAGTCCCCACCCTCTTCTCTGTCTCTCTGCCTCGCTGTCATCCATCTCCCTTTCTCTGCCGGCCTTATTTGGTCATGTTACTGCGGCTATAGCGGTTAGCATGGCTGGGGGAGGATGGATGGAGTGTGCTTGCTTTCTTTCTTTTTTTCCCTCTCCATTCTTTTGGGTTTGAGACCTCTGATCTGACGAGGAGGTCAAGTCAGAGGAGAGGCGGTGAACACATCTAATATTAGCCTAGGTCTTCTCCTCCGCTTAACTGCAGGAATGTTTAACCCTCAGTTGTCCTTCCTCCAGACCTTCGCCCAACTAAAATAAAAGTGTCCGTAGTGTTTTGCTTGCGTACATTCTTCTGCTGGCTTCAGCGGCTCCAGTTTATGTGGACAGCGTGTGGGTTTACAGACGGACAGAAGAGGAACTAATCCTGCTTGACTTTTCCAACATGCAAATCAGAGGAACTTTCTCTGTGGCCAGTCTGTTGTGCCTATGAAAATGAGACATACAAATCTGGTCGTGATAGTATCAGTAATCCCTTTGCATTTGCTGTTACTTTACAGTCTACAGGTGTCATAGTACATGATGTAGTACTGTACACTGCATGGTATATTGGATTACAGCGATAAACATAATGCTGCTTGGAGAATTAGCAGGCAGGAGTGCAAGAGTAGAACAACGGGTGTAACAGCGACACACACACACACTCACTCATGTTCATTCACTCATTCCCATATATTGATTTGCATGGGGAAGTCTGTGTGCCCATACAGTACATTAGAAAAAAACATGTCCCTAAAGCTGAGCATCTATTTGAGCCTGTTCCTGGCCCGATTTCTGAGCTGCACGATTCATTTTAGAGTTGGACCGAGTTTCAGTTTTGTCGGGTGTTGCTTGCAATGCTTTAAACTTTGAAGACGTTTCAACACACAGGCCGGGACAGATGAGCAAGGCAGCACATCTCTGCTTTGTTAGCATTGTGAACTTCTACTTCTTTGGTAAACACACCTACCTGCCTCGGAGGAGCTTTCTAACAAATCTTTATTGACAATTGTCATTACACTGTGAACAGTGACGTCATGGCTTGACAACAACCGTTTCTGAAATGAAGTATGCCCAGCTAAAGCCGTGTGGTGTTTGTTCTTTTATTTTTGTCTATTTAGCGGACTAAGAGGCTTGAATGTATAACTACGTACTGTTCTTTTTACATTTGAAACCTTGCTGTGTGTTGTTTTATGCATGGTTCTTGGCTAGATCTTGTTTGCAAAAGAGTCTTTAATCTCAACAAGACTTCACTTGGTTAAATACATTTTTTAAAAGCCAACTCTGTCTCCTGTCTTGTGTCATTTTTGGCAACCTATTTATAGATTTTCCCTTTACTTTTACCATCAAGCATAACATTTTTAACATTATACCCCCATTAAGCAATTCCCCAAAGTATCTCAAAATCAATATAACATTTTATAGTTGAAATTAGAGGGCTAGAGCATATGACATGTATTCTATCTGGCTGATTCACTTGTATTCCTCACTTCTCTCCAGACTGTTTGTTCAGGCTGTGTCCTATGAACCGTTACTCGGCCCAGAAACAGTTCTGGAAGGCAGCGAAGCCAGGAGGCAACACTGATCCTGTGCTCCTCAACAAACTCCATGTGAGTGGATAAACAGATCTTTCTCCACCCACAGTCCAGTAGAGACCAGTGCAGTCCGCAGACATTGCTTGCATTACCACTGCCTGACAACAAAGCAAGACAATACATTTCTCTAGATAGTCGTGAATTAGATTGACAATCAAAACAACATAAAAAGCTGCTCCTGTAATTAACGGACAGCAGATCTCGGAGAGATTAGAGATTTTGGTGCGCATTATGTCCTTTTATAGACATTTCTTAAGGATTCACTCCTATTTTCATCTTTCTACTAGCTTTACTCTTTCTTTTAGCTGTTTCAGTTGCAATACCACACCATTTAAAGCCATCTTTGAGTGGACCACACGGTCATAAAATGGAAGATGGCAATCTCTCCACAGAGATTTGAGTCTAGGTGGAAGCTTCTCTGTAGAAGTAGGAATGATGACGTTGTCTAGGAGGTATAACTTCCCATGACTTTGTAAATGCATGATATGTGTTATATTTGCCTTCTAGCATGCAGCTGACTTGGAGAAGAAGCAGAATGACTCTGAAAACAAAAAACTACTTGGCACAATAATTCAGTATGGGAATGTCATTCAGGTGTGTTTGTGTGTGAGAGACAAATGTTTTAAGTAATTTCTTTGAGTCCAATGTATTCTTTTTTTATATATATTTTACCAGGTATGTCAATTTGATTAATTTGATTCATGGCCTGGCAAAGTGAGGAACAGCATTGCAAAAGTAGGTCAGCAACATAGCCGTGTAGAATGTAGAAAATGCAGCCAATTGTCTCAAGGGAAGATGTTTAGACCGTTCCAAACAGAGGGGGACTGCAGCTCAGAGTTATGACTTTTATCTTTTCTAAAGTAATTTACTACAAACTGGTAATGTGTGTTGTCACACATGTCAAGCTAGCAGAAAGACACAAGTCTTCCATGTACAGTACATGTATTTTGGCACAGGTTCTTTTTTTTTTTTACTAAAAACCCTGCGGACTTGGAATCAGTAAACAACCCAGCAGTGAGGTAATACATAGTTTGACCTCTCTCTGTCATTTATTGTTGTAGGTCAACTGTGTCCATAGAGAGGAAGCAGTGACGCTTATTTAAGGGTGTCATTCGATATAACACATACAATTGAAAGCAAAACACTCAAATAAAACTACAAAGTCCATGGCCAGGAAATAGAGTATGCTTGTTTTTTTTGTAATTAACACATAATTAAATAAGATAATGGGGAACTTAGGTGTTACTGCAGCAACTCATTGAAGTAAAACACAGACAAATCACCTGTACCCCACTGGTTTCACTCTGCACTGTTATGATATAGTCTGCATATATTTGAACCGTAACCCATCCCATCGTTTGAGCTCAGCTTCTCCACCTGAAAAGTAACAAGTACCTGACGGTGAACAAGCGTCTGCCAGCCTTACTGGAGAAGAATGCCATGAGGGTTATGCTGGACATTGCTGGCAATGAGGGCTCCTGGTTCTACATCCAACCATTCTACAAGCTGCGCTCCATTGGAGACAGTGTGAGTCGAGACACTGAACAGGAATAGTGTCATAATGTCTATCAATTAGGATACGCAGTGGTTTGACAAAGGCCTGATAATGAAGTCATCTGGTTAGGCTCATTTTGTACTTTCATTTACAGTTTAAATCGCCTACATTTTGTATATCTGAGACATTCCTATGCAACAATTTGTATCATAACCACAATACATGTTGGAACATTCAGACAAGAACAGGTGCTTAACTGTTACTAATTGTGTAATGTCTAATTTGTTAGTAAAATCTAATAATTGTATTATTGTTTAATACATTTTTTGTGTGTGTGTGTTGTTAGGTGGTAATCGGGGACAAAGTAGTCCTGAATCCGGTAAACGCTGGTCAGCCTCTCCATGCCAGCACTCACCAGCTAGTGGATAATCCAGGATGCAACGAGGTTTGTCGTTATAATCACAATAATATTTGCAATCGATATAGAAGATACTAGGAATGTTAGTCTTTGTTTTTAAATGAGTTGCTAATACTGTATATGCCATTTAATCCAAAGTACATTACATTTAGAGTACAATGCGTCAACCACATTTGGTCTGTAGAAATGAAATGCTCTCCGACAGTACCTAGGGAAACTGCATTTTTCATTTGTGTTTCAGGTGAACTCAGTCAACTGTAATACCAGCTGGAAGATTGTTTTATTTATGAAATGGAGCGACAATCAGGAAATCGTCCTGAAAGGGGTTTGTTCTTGTGTTTTTATGTGAACTGGTGATATTTTTGCAGTCTATTTTAAACATTTTTCGACAGTGATAAATTCTCAATCTTTTCCCAGGGTGACGTGGTACGATTGTTTCATGCAGAGCAAGAGAAATTCCTCACCTGCGATGACCACAGGAAAAAGCAGTACGTCTTCCTTCGCACCACTGGACGGCAGTCGGCTACCTCAGCAACCAGCAGCAAAGCCTTATGGGAGGTGGAGGTAAGGCAGATAATTTTCAGCAGTACGAGGTGTGTGCTCAATTCAGCATGGACTATGTGCTGTGTTTAGTGGAGTTGGGCAGATTATGCAAAAGCCTGTCTCAAAACGGAAGTTTCACCTTTGCTGAAACCAAGCTTTCAACCATTCAACCATTTCAACCATTCAACCATTTCCTTTTTTGGATGAGAGAAAGTAAATCCATGTCTGGGTCTTGTTTAACATTGGTTTATTCATATTAGCCTACAGTATCCGCTTAAGATGTATGTATTGTGTAATATATCATGTGGTATTGTTCTTCTTCAATCTGAGGTTCGACAATCGGTCGAACTCTCCTCTCCAGCACCTTGGAGTAGACTTTACCAGGGAGCCTGAGTAGTGTGATACCCCTGTAATTGGCACACACTCTCTGGTCCCCCTTTTTGAAAAGGGGAACCACCACCCCAGTCTGCCACTCCTTTGGCACTGTCCTCGACTTCCATGCGATGTTGAATAGGCGTGTCATCCAAGACACCCCCTCCACATCCAAAGCTTTAATCATTTCTGGACGGATCTCATCAATCCCCGGGGCTTTGCCATTGTGGAGTTGTTTGACTACCTCAGTGACCACCCCCAGGAATATTTACGATGATCCCCCATCAGCCTCCAGCTCTGTCTCTACCATAGAGAGCGTGTCAGTCAGATTCAGGAGTTCCTCAAAGTGTTCCTTCCACCGGCCAATTACCTCCTCAGTTGAGGTCAACAGCATCCCATCCTTGCTTGGATGCTTCCCCGCTTCGCCCTCCTGAGGTGGGGGATGACTTTCCAGAAACACTTTGGTGCCGACCGAAAGTCTTTTTCCATGGCTTCTCTGAACGTCTCCAACACCCGCTACTTTGCTTCTGCTACGGCAGATGCTGACATCATATCCCGAAAGGCCTCGTTCTTCAGTCGAACGGCTTCCCTGACCACCGGTGTCCACCACGGTGTTCGAGGGTTACCGCCCCTTGAGGCACCAATGACCTTGAAACCACAGCTCTCGGCCGCAACATTGCCCACACAGGTTCAATGTCCCCAACCGCCACAGGGATGCAATGCGGAAGTATGTGGTGAGGAGGTCCCTTTTAAGGGCAATCCAATCCCTGTATGCCCAAAGCGACAGCTGTGTACGGATTCTCGGCAGTAAGTCGGACTCGTTTCAGGTGGGGGTTGGTCTCCGCCAGGGCTGCGCTTTATC